>WAAB01015833.1:0-37269 GCA_013389865.1 Piaya cayana
GTAAACTAAAACCACTACACCATCCAATGGTGAGAAGAATTGGAGGGATAGGGGAAGAGACAGTTGGTAAGTGGGTTGCTGTGTGACTGGTATCTTTGGGCGCAGATTCTTTACAGAGAGTGGCTCCATACGTGCTTTTATTGTGAGTATCAGCAAACAAAGCTTCATCAATGAAAATATAAATCCTGTAAAATTCTTGAGAACTGCTCTTTCCAGCCTTTCCTGGTTATTTTTTACTGCATATCTAGGTCTTACTTTAAGTTGTCAAGTGTCATGTTACAGTATAAACAACAAAACCAAATAGTAAAAATCATATATCTTTTGTATTTGCATAACAATCTTATGCTTTATGCATAAGGCTTTTCTCAGAGACTAAAGACAGACAAATATTTATCTTAGCATCAAGGGATGTTAGAGTACAGAGAAGGGGAAAGACTTCTTATTTTCTCTGTTTCACTGTGTTGAGGAGTTTTCTGTACATGAACTTTTGCAGCAATAGGTCTTATAAATTAGTCTGAAATGGAGAAAAGTGCCCATTCATGGAGTTATCTGGGAATACCTGTTACAATTAAACTCATGTACTACTTGAATCATGATGGACTTGAAAATGTAGGCAAACTGCAAGCAGTTGCAGAAGGAGCAGATATGATAAGTGATCTCCTACAATATGAATATACCAATTTTTTCAAGAAGATAACGCACTGTGAAAAAAAGATGAAATTTAGATAAAGTAATCATGGGACAGGGTAGCTGCATCATGAGTAAGTGGCAATCAAAATCCCATTTTATTCTCAAGTAACATTTCAGAGTGTTGCCATAGCTATTAGCCACTCAGATGCAGGATATAATCCCCTGTCTTACTGATTTCCAAGGGATACAGGGAGCTTCAATAACAATAATAATAAAAATATTAAGAAAATAGAAGAAGGTTCTCTGCAGAGAAGGTGTCACCTTTAGAATGAAAAGTGAGAGGACATCTTGCATAGCAGCCTGGATGATTTTAGCCACTTTGACTGGTACAAGGCTCAGGACTGAAAGGATATCTTTTGAAAGGATTTGGACACTGTCACCAAAAAGAAAATCCATTTTAGAGTCTCAGCAAGGAAAATCTTGAGCATAGATTTTCCTTGTGAAAGAAAATGTGCAAAATGTAGGGAAAAATGTCATTTGCTTAGTGGAGATAGGAAATAAGAAAAATAGTAAATATCTAGAAGCCTGAGCTGAAGTTTCTAGTATAGATTTTGTGATAACCTTTAAGGAGGAGTACTAGTGTTCCTTTACAAATGTAATTCTTTCTGAAAAACTCAGCAGGCAAGGGCAGAGTGAGTAATCTGAGGAAGAAGCTCTGAAAGCATTTTCTCTCTCTCTCCAAGGATGTTGCTAGTGTCTGTTTCTCTAAATTAGATTCAGTCAGGGGAATGGAGAGATCTTACTCTGCACTCAACTGTCTTTTTTTCCTTGCACTGCTGAGATCTTTTTTCCCTCTGTGTCATGACAAGAGGTGTCTCATGAACAACATGAGAATGACCACAGATAATTTTTTAAAATCAGTTTACAAACACCATCTCCCTTTAATACTTTATTTTCTTTCTTCCTGTGCCTTTTTTTCTCTGTGCAAACAACTGTTCTGCCCATCCTGCCTACTAATCCTGGAGGACCCATAGCAAAAAAAGCAGAAGCAATCTTCTCAAGGATAGCAGACTTACTCTCAAAAGTGGGAGGTTTGGGTAATTCAGTCATCTACTGTGTGAATAACTCTGTAGAAACACCATAATTCACTAGGTTATAAATGTGTGGCATGCAAGTGGGAAATGGGGACAAGCAGTGTTGCAAGGGGCTACTGACTTTGAAGTGAAGTCTGTTTCTTTTTCCTGGCTTAAGACCATAACAACTGCAAGGCTCAGCAGCCACTGAATTGAGAAGTACTCAGAGAAATTTTTACTTAAGATGTTTTTTCATGTACCCTTAATGAATTTTTCATGGCATAGAACCAAGGATATAACTTTAATGTAGAGAAGATTTCTAAATAAAATCTGAATATAATTATTCAGATAAAATATTAAAACCCCCAGCTGTTTCAAAGTAAGTTTTTAGTCCTGAAGACTGAGCAATGATTAAGCTATCCAGCAAGATCTTCAGAGGAAAGCCGATTATGACAAGTAGAGTTCTCCATGGGTGGGTACAGTTTCAAGCATGCATTTTTTACCACAAGACAGAGACTAAGTTTCTGGAAGAGGTATCTGAATCCTAAAATTAAGTTTTATATGTCTTGGGAGCCTTGTTATGGGAATACAGTCAAGTTACTGCATGTCCTGAAAAATGTGATGATAAAAATCTGTTAAACATTCAGGTTATTTAGAAAAGATTAAGTCACAAACAATAATGCCATTTTTACAGTTTTAAGATTTTTGTTCAGAATTGTCACTTTGGACTTTTGGAAGGCAGACTTTGGACTGTTTGGAGGGTTGGTTGATAAAGTTCTTTGGGAGGCAAAGAGGCCCAAGAGGGCTGGAGGTTCTTCAAGAAGGAAATCTTGGTGCAAGAGTAGGCCATCCCCATGCTGAAAATGAGCAAGTGGGGAATAGAACTGGCTTGGCTGAGCAGAGAGCTTTGGGTGGATCTCTGAAAAAAGAGGAAAGTATACGAAGTTTGGAAGAGGAGCAGGTATCTCAGGAGGACAACAAGGATGAAGTGAGTTCATGCAGAGAGAAAATCAGAAGGGCTAAAACCCAACTAGCACTTAGACTGGCTGATTCTGTGAAAGTTAATAAAAAGTGTTTCTACAAATATATTAACAGCAAAAGGAGGACCAAAGAGAATCTCCATCCTTTACTGTATACAGGGGAAGAGTAGTCACAAAGGATGAGGATAAGGATGAGGTACTTAATGCTTTCTTTGCCTCAGTCTTTAAGAGTAAGGCAAGATGTTTTCTAGGTACTCAGTCTCCTGAGCCAGAAGACAGGGAGGGGGAACAGAACAAACCTCCTATAATCCAAGAGGAAATGGTTAGAGGCCTGCTTGGACACTAAGATATCTACATGTCTACAGGACCAGATGGGATCCACATACAGGTATTATTATGAGGGAGGCTGTACAAAGGGATCAGAACAGTCTGGATTGATGGGATGTGGCCAGTGGGATAAGGTTGAACAAGGTCAGGTGCTGAGTCCTTCACTTGGGACACAGAAATCACATTTGGTGCTACAGGCTTGGGAAAGAGTGACTAGAAAGCTGCCTGGCTGTGGAGGATCTGGGGGTGTTGCTTGACAGCCAACTGAATATCAATCAACAGTGTGCCCAGGTGGCTAAGAGGGCCAGCAGCATCTTGGCCTGTATCAGAAACAGCGTGGCCAGGAGGACCAGGGAAGTGATTGTACCCCTGTAGTTGATACTGGTGAAGCCACATCTCAAATACTGTGTTAAGTTTTGGGCCCCTAACTACAAGAAGGGCATAGAAGTGTTGGTGCAAGTCCAGAGTAGGGCAACAAAATTTGTGAAGGTGCTGGAGAACAAGCCTTATGAGAGGTGGCTAAGGGACTTGTGGCTGTTCAGCCTGAGGAAAAGGAGATTGAGGGGAGAGGTGGGTGATTGCACTTCTCCCAAGTGATAGGTAATAGGATGAGAGGTAATAGGATGAGAGGAAATGGTCTTAAATTGCACTAGGAACGGTTGAGATTATACATCAGAAAAAAAAATCTTCATTGAAAGGGTTATCATAGAATCATAGAATGTTTTGGGTTGGAAGGGACCTTAAAGATCATGTAGTTCCAACCCTCCTGCCATGGGCAGGGAACATCCCACTAGATCAGGTTACCCAAGGCTCCATCCAACCTGGCCTTGAACATGTCCAGAGACGGACAACTTCACTTGGCAATCTGTTCCACTGCCTCACCATTCTCATGGTGAAAAAATACCTCCTTATGTCTAGTCTAAATACACCCCTCTCCAGCTTATACCCATTGTCCCTGGTCCTTTAACTACAAGTTTTTGTAAACAGTCTCTCCCCTGCTTTCTTGTAGGCTCCTTCCAGGTACTGGAAGGTTGCTGTAAAGTCTCCTTGGAGCCTTCTCTTCTTCAGGCTGAACAAGCCCATCTCTCCTAATATGGGAGGTTCTCCAGCTCTCGGATCATTTTTATAGCCCTCCTCTGGACCCGCTCCAACAGTTTCATGTCTTTCTTATGTTCAGGATTCCAGAACTGGACACAGTACTCCAGATGAGGTCTCACAAGAGAGGAAAAGAGGGGTAGAGCCATCTCCCTTGACCTGCTGCTCATGCTTCTCTTTATGCAGCTCAGGATATGGTGGCTGTGAGTGCACATTGCCAGCTCATTTTGAGCCTCTCATTGACCAGCACCCCCAAGTTCTTCTCTGCAGGACTGCTCTCATCCCCCATCATGTACTGGTATCAGAGATTGCCCCAAACCAGGTGTAGGAACTTGTGCTTGGTCTTGTCTCATGAGGTTGAGGTTCTCATAGACTCATTTCTCCTGCTTGTCCAGATCCCTCTGAATGACATCCCATCCTTCCAATGTGGCCACTGCACCACTCTGCTTGGTGTCATCTGGAGAGTGTCCNATCAGTCTCGTTATCAATATCATTAATGAAGATATTAAACAGCACCAGTCCCTGCATGGACCCCTGAGGGACACCAGAGTATCATGGATCTCCATCTGGATATCAAGGCATCAACCACTACTCTTTGAATACGACCCTCCAACCAGTTTCTTATCCACCTAACCATTCACCCATCAAATCCATATCTCTCCAATTTAGAGAGAAGATTTTTGTGGGGGACTGTGTCAAAGACTTTACAAAAGTCTAGATAGACTGCATCCATTGGTTTACCCATCTGCACTGCTATGTTACCCCATCATAGAAAGCCACTAGGTTGGTCATGCAGGACTTGCTCCCGGGGAAGTTATGCTGGCTGCCATTTATCACCTCCCTGTCCTCCATGTACTTTAATATGTCTTCCATGATCTTCCCAGGCACAGAGATGAGGCTGACTGGTCAATAATTCCCAGGACCATCTTTTCTACCCTTTTTAAAAACTGGCATACTGTTATCCTTCTTCCAGTTACCAGTGACTTCTGACTGCCATGACTTTTCAAACATCATAGAGAGTGGCTTGGCATTTACGTCTGCCAGTTCCCACAGGACTCTGGGATGCATCTCATCAGGTGCCATAGATTTTTATATGTTCAGGTTCCACAGGTGGTTGCGAACCTGATTCTCCTCTACAGTGGGAGGTGGTTTACTCCCCTGGTCACCATCTGGTTGTCTTATGACCCAGGAGGGGTGAGGAGAGTGGTTGTCAGTGAAGACTGAGGCAAAAAAAATCTCAGCCTTCTAGTCTGTAGATATGAGGTCAACATGGAAAGCTGGTTGGAGGGCCGGGCCCAGACAGTGATGGTAAATGGTGTTAAATCCAGTTGTAGGCCAGTGACAAGTGGGGTTCCCCAGGGCTTAGTGCTGGGTCCAGCCCTGTTCAGTGTCTTCATCAATGACCTGGATGAAGGCATTGAGTGTACCCTTAGCAAGTTTGCAGGTGACACTAAGCTGGGTGGAAGTGTTGATCTGCTGGAGGGTAGGGAGTTTCTGAAAAGGGCTCTAAACAGGCTGGACCGCTGAGCCAAGTCCAGTGGGATGAGGTTTAACAAGGCCAAATGCTGGGTCTTGCACTTGGGGCACAACAACCCTATGCAGTGCTACAGACTAGGAGGAGTGTGTCTAGAAATCTGCCTGGAGGGGAAGGACCTGGGGATGTTGGTTGACAGTGACTGAACATGAGCCAGCAGTGTGCCCAGGTGGCCAAGAAGGCCAATGGCATCTTGGCTTGTATCAGAAACGGTGTGACCAGCAGGTCCAGGGAGGTTCTTCTNGAAGTTTTTCACGGAAATGGTCCTCGGAACAGGCCGCCCAGGGAGGTGGTTGATTCACCTTTCCTGGAGGTGTTTAAGGCAGGAGTGGACAAGGTGCTGAGGGATATGGTTTAGTGTTTGATAGGAATGGCTGGACTCGATGATCTGATGGGTCTCTTCCAACCTGGTGATTATATGATTCTGTGATTTTATGATTCTATGATTCTGTGAACATACCCAACCACCAGTGGTAGTACTTTAACTTTCCTCTTTTGAATTATGTACCTATAGAAGCCCTTCTTGTTGGTGTTCACTTCCCTTGCCAAGTTCAGCTCCAGCTGTGTCTTGGCCTTCCTGACTTCATCCCTACACAAACAGGCAGTGTCCCTGTAAACTTCCCAGGTTACACTTCCCTGCTTGCACTACCTCTGCAGTTCCCTCTTCTTTCACTTAACTAACAGGTCTCAACTCAGACAAGATAGTCTCTTCCCTTTCATGCCTGATTTGCTGCATATGGGGACTGAGCACTCCAGTGCATTATGGAATGTGTCCTTAAATATTTGTCAGTTCTGTTCCACTCTGTTGTCCTCGGGGACCATGTCCCAGGAGGGTCATACCAAGCAACTCTTGGAAGAGCTGGAAGTCTACTTTCCTGAAATTCAGGGTCCTGACTATACTCCTCACCTGTCTTATATCCTCTGGACCTTGAACTTCACCAGTGTGTGATCACTGCAGCCCAGACTGCCTCCAATCCTAAGGTCACTGATGAATTCACTTATATTAGTGACCATCTGACCCAGTATTGGAATTATCTTCAATGCACTCCAGGAGTCTCCTGGATTGCCTACAGCTTGCTGTGCTACTTTTCTAACATATGACAGGGTGGTTGAGATCCCCAAGTTGGATGAGAACTTTTGAGCGTGAGGCCTCCTGTAACTGGAGGAAGAAGGCTTCATCGGTTGTCTCTTCTTGATCATGTGGCCTGTAGTATACACCAACCACAAGGTTCCTGTTGGTTCCTATGTCATTTATTCTGACCTACAAGGAAAAAATGTCTTACTTTCACTTCAGGAGAAGTAGTGTTTTGAAGGATGTCCATAACTGTACTGGGACAAGGTGATTATGAGAAAATCAGTGAGGGAAAGGTGAGTTTGGTGATAATGTATTTCTAAAGAAATGGCCATGACAGAGGAACTGTGTTTAGGATATTATTTGTAAAATGATGTATGTTTGCAAATATGCCTGCATTCATAATAATTGTGCACCTTTGTTTCCTGTCTGCTGGCTGTGATCTTTATTATATGTGCTATTTCACTGCCTTTGAATGTTGCACATCTGTTAAACGGAAGACATAGTTAAATTTGAATGAATGTCACCAACACATCAATAATTTTAGTTACATGCAGTTTTGGATTATTGCCTGGTTATATCTTCATGTTTGTAAGTTTCTTGCAAATACTAGATTGAAAGTTAAGTTACATAGAAAAATTGCATCAAGTTGCTTCTAGTCATTTATATTCAGCTGTACTTTAACAAGCCGTCTTAAAACTATTATGAAAAGTGAAGAGACATCAATGATAAAATACAAGTTCAGCAGAGGAGTATAATTTATTTACTTGCTTTATAATATGTAATCCCTCTCAGAAGTAATGCAATCTTACTGCTGTTCCTGAATACATAGTTTGGATTTCTTATGCACCAATTCTTCCACTTGTATCCGGTCGTCGTTTTGTTATGAGAGATCTCATCTATAGAGAGAGATCTTCTTGCATCTGGTTTGAATCTAGGAGTTACGTTTGTACTACAGCAGTGTTTTTTAATAGATCCTTATGACTTTCTGTTAGTAAAAGAATATTGGTTTTGCTTGTGTAGTTACATTACCATAAGCTGATGTAGAAGTTATTTTGAAAAAAAAATTATGAACCTGAAAGTTAGGTGAACTAATGTGTGACTTAAAGAAAGTAATCATTCCAGAAGCTTTTCAAGGTGACAGTGATAACAATAATTAAAAATCAACTAGACTGTGTTTTCGTATGGAACTGAAAAAGTTGTTATTATCAGAGACAAAGCACCTCAGATCTTCTGTAAGTAGTATGAAAGCAGGGGTTGGAAGGCCCCAGATTTCATTTGAAGACCTATCTAATATCTTACAGACCTCTCCAGTCTTTTCTTCAAGTGTTCACAACTACCCTTGCAGGTGTAAGGATAGCAGGCAGTGAGTAGTGCTATGAAGTCAGTCCTTTGTCTGCTCTTCTTACCTACAATTTTTGACTAGGAAGGAGGAGGAGCAGGTTTGTTTCTCTCAAGCAGTGTAGTGACTTATTTCCCTGGTGTAACTGAAAGGAAATTATCTCAAGGCTCAGTCCTTCCTGAAACATAGATTTTACCACCATGTAAATCTTAATATATTCCTGAATAATGCATAGTCCAGATAAATTCTATACAGCATTTAATAAGTATTGCATTTACACATAATTGAGAAAACGTGTAATTTTATCCACCTAGGTAAAATGATGTTGTGTGTACCATATAATTGTCTGGTTTTAAAGCTGAGAAGTTGACACAAAGTACAATCCAGCTGAGTATCTGCTAATTAAGCTGATTTATGCAAGTCTGGAAAGGTTCTGTGTAGTTGTTGGTTAGAAGCTGAGGAAAACTAAAAATAGAGAAGTTAGTTGAATTTCACATGTTTTAATGTGTTTAGGTAAGGACAGGCTCTGGTTCCAAGTACCTTTTGTTTGTGTAACTAATTATTGCACCTCTATTTGAAATGTATAAGCTAGTAAAATTTACCAGATTTCTTATTTTATGAGTGATATAACATTTTAAATTATGTAATATAAGTACATTTTCTGTGCTTGTTTTTGTATGTCATCTAGGAATTACTGGTAAATAGATTTTTGAAATAATTGTGCAAAACTATTTCATATAAGGCTTTGATGAATTTTTGTTAAACATGCTTCTTTGCATTAAAATCATAAGAAAGCAGCTTAGTATATAGTTAAAACCAACATTCTGTTTGCCACTTGTCCTGTAGAACTTTCACAGTGTTGCTCCCTAAGACTTTATAGTGGGTTTTCTTGTAATTGTGTATGTCCTCTTTACTTCGTTCTTACTGTTCTTTCCCATATTCTCAGTGGAATCTAGTAATTTACCAAACAAGGAAAATGTGTCAAATTTGGATTATTAAGAGGTAACACATTTTGTGATAAGTAATGCTTCATTTACCATTAAAGAACATGGTAAACACCAGGTAGTTCATTACATTTATCTGAAAACATATAGCATTTTTTCTCGTATCTCAATGGTTTTAAGATATCTAAACGTTCAAGTATGGGGTAATTAATATGTTTAATATAAACCTCAGATTTAAGAGATCTTCAATTGCTTAACCTTTTACATATTTCTCATTGATTAGAAACTGGAAAGTACATTCAACACACTGAAAAGTGGCAATTAATCTGTAGTACAGAAAGGCACGTACAGCTTATACATTCAATATTTGCTGAGCACTTGAGACCTAATTTCACATCTGTGCTGTGTTTCAGTGTGAGTGTAGAACTGCCCAATGTGAGTTATACAAATAAATTTGGGAAATCTGCTTTAATAAATGTTTGTTTTCTAACTACAGGAAAAAGAGACATAATGGAATCAAGAGACTCTTCTGTATAAGTTTCCATTGTGTATATGACAATATAGGGATTCCAGGATTCAAGGCAATTCATTAATATATCTTCATAACTAAATAATTCTTTGAAGCTCTCACTGCTTGTATGTGCTAGGAGTAAATCATGCTGTTTGGCAGTGTCGGACATTTTCAAGAGAGAGACTGTCACTGCTGGAGTGTTGGTGCAGGAAGGCTATACTCTGCAACATATTCCAAGGAGGCCTTCATGAACTACCATATTCCTCTTTTTTATCATAGCAGATCCCTGCCAGTCTGTACTGAGCTGGCTTATCTTCACCCAGATAATGAGGATAACAGTGTAAAATAATGTAATATACGTTAAGTTGTTCCTTACAGTATCTGTATTTTATTGTGAAACTGTTTTGCTGATAGTGACCTGCATTGAATACTCATCTAAAAGATCAAATCCCAGAGGGAGCTTGAGACCAGTATCTTCTTTGGTGAAGTCTTCATACTGGTTTGTTTTTTTTTTTTTCTTTTAGATGCAATATTGAAGCAGTTATAAGAAAAACTGCAGAAACTTTAAAAGAGAGAATTTAAGTTACAATAGATCAGCTAAATTTTGCAGGTGTTTTCCTGTTGCAAAAGCTGTTTGAGGACATAAAATAGCTAAGTGATTAGCTGTAAGCATTATAGCATAAAGTTTTGAGGTTAGATGAGATGGGTAATACTTCAGTGTCATGAGGAAAGGACTCTGCCTGAATGCAAGGCTGCTTTATAGAAAATCATGTAGTTCACATCACATATGTTTTCCTACATCTATTCCTAGTTCCATTATGCAATAATGGTTCTTACTTCCACCAAAAAGCAACTGCAAAGTGGTAATAATGTTTCAGAGTGGCTGTTGAGTTGGGAGAATTTGGAGCAGTGCTAGGTTCTAGAATTTCAGGAGCTCGCTTCCTTTTATTAAAAGACCAGGAAAGAGGCTCACAAACAATTTTACACATTTTTAAGTTACGTTGGTTGAGTAACCACTGCTGTGGTTATATTATTAGAATTACCTTGTAGACCATCTAAAGAGGAGGGTGAAGTCAGAAAATCACTCATGTTCCTTAGCATCCAGATATTTTATCTATCTTTAAAAATAATCTTTAATCTATTGTGATAACACATAGAACTTTGGATCAATTCTTCATTTTGTACAAATCCATTTAATGTCATCTTGAAAGAAACATGGACATTTTCAGATTAACTTGAGGAAATGTGGTTCTCTCTTCTCCACTGAATTTGAGAAGTATAGATTCTCAACAATCATCTTCTGAGTTTCTTTGAATTACTTAAATTTGTGATGTAGTGACAATTTTAAAGCCTTGATAAGAAACTTCTCATAAGAAAATCTACTTAATTCTCTCATGCTTTTTTATATTGGAAAGTACTCATGCAAAGATAGCAAAAAATCAATAAATTATGTCACTGGATTCTCCTGTATTACTGCTTGCAAAGTTCTGGTGTTCTGGGTGGGGCAAATCTCTTCATTCTCTTAAGGATGAGGACTGTCACAAAGAACTAGCTAAGTGGATTGTGATATGCATTTGTTACCAAGTGTTTTCATTCTAGGAAAGGCTCTGAGATTGTTGATGCCCTGCTTCAGTACTGTGGTATGCTGAGATATCATGTTGATATGACATTGATATGACAATAAATCACCTTTCTGATTTGCAGTGGTTCTTTCATTTTTGAAGAAGATATTTTAATAGTGAATTAATATTAATTGTATATTACTTCAGTGATTTTTTTCAGAAGGCATTTTCTCCAGTGTACATGCATGCTCCGTACACATTCCAGACAGTTTCTGGAAATCTTCAGTTTGCAGAAATAAACAACAAAGTGATGTTTACAGCACATACGTGAAAATATATGCTGTGTTACAACATATAAACAGTATATACAGTATTTATATTTGTGAGTAAGCTAACTTCACCATAGGGAAATAGTTTTGTGAACAGGAAGATGCAAACCTCAAAGCAAGCTGGTGAAAAATTAGAATGGATAAAAACTGTCTGATTGAAACTTCTAATGCACAATCCTCAAATCCAGCCTCTAAGTTTGAAGACTCATCAAAACTATATTAACTTTAAAGAGACAGCATTCAAGGAGACAGGTTGTAGAGTTGAGGCTCAAATTAATACTCAGTTATTGTATGACAACCTACTAATAACATTTTTTTATAACCGGTTCTGACAGGACTTCACTTTTTTTTTCTCTTGGAGGAATTTTTGGCTTGCATTTGATTTTCCAGAGAAGATGTGTCAAACTAACTCCTTGCAGCTTGTGGACATCTATTTCATCTGTTTCATAGGGGTTTCCTTCCTGGAGGACATAGGGGTGTTTTTTGCTGCCTTTGTGTCTTCTATCTGCTTTCTACTGATTAACTGTGTTTGCTTAAATAGCATGTATTTGAGAAATTCAGTTTGGTTTTCTCCTTTGAAAATGAAATTTTTTTGCAACTGAAAACATGGGTCATGTGAAATGATTTTCCTCCTACTGTTTGGCAGGCTGTTAATGTTGTGTCATTTGGCTGAACTGCTCTGCACTATGCTTGTAAGTTTTGTTAAAAAGCTAGATGTGTGTTTTCCAATACCAAACATCGCTTATAATTGAGTAGAATCTTGTGCATTAATTGTGTAATGTAACATGTGAAATAAGGTAATTGAATAAATGATTCTACTTATATTTTCTGTAAAGTCAGTTCTGATTTTTTTTTCACAGAAAGTCAAGTTTTGTTTCATAGAAAGGTTGATCTGTCTGATGTGTTTTAATACTGTACATCTTTGAAAACCACTTCATCAATCATATTCTTCCAAGAAGAATAGATAGAGAGGGGTCATTGCAAGTGAGGAATCAGAGAAGAAAGAAAGCACATTTACAAGTTATATTCTGGATCTTCCTAAATATGTGCAAGTAACAAATTTTAATTGACATTATCTCCTCAGAAACTCCAGTAGCATTTGCTGTATGATTGATAACACCATATAGTGAATGCCAAGATACCCTTCATAGCTTTAGAGTGAATCCAAATCCGTGTCTTATAAGGACCATAATGCTTAGGAGTGAGGATATGATCAACCTAATAATTCTCCCAGTTTTTCTGTTGCAGTTTGATTTGGCAGATTTTGAAATCTTTGGTTCAAATGAGAAGTGCTAACCTGAGTAACCAACCTATCAGTGTGGCTGCTTAGGTGAATTGAGGGATTTGTCAAAGCTGCTGGTTGAAACTATAGTTTGCAAGTTAGAAAAAGAACTGATAATGCAAGCATTATAAGAAGGCAACTGTCAATTATTTTAGTTCAATTATTCCTCATTGTTTCTTTTTTAAAATCATCAAACCAGTTTTTCCTGGTCATTGTTTGCAATGTTGATTGTTTAGGCTTTTTTTTGATCTGAAGAAAGAAAGCAATGGGTTCTGCAAATATATGTTGTTCTCCTCTTTCTTTCCAATGCAGTTTCAGTAATATTTGCACTATATGTTTCATGTGGCATCTAAATTTTAAAAAAATCGTTATTGAAAAAAAAAAAGAAATTACTGGCTTGTAAAATAATTATTAAGAAGCAGGCACCCAGGAAGCTCTCCTTGTTTTGACTGATTCTTGCTTGTTAGTATGACTTATTCTGTATGCCATTGTTGAAGCTGTTATTTAATGGAGATGGACAAACTGTTATATAAATTACATTGTTTGGGAATGTGATTGTTTGACCTCTTGGACTCTAGCAAATACAGCAAGTAAAATCACAGGGGTTTCTTTTTTGTCCCTGCAAAAAAAAAAACCCTTTAATTTTAAATATTTGTGAAGGTGTTTTTTTCTAACTCTTTGAATTGAGTCATATCCATATTTCAGTTTTCTTGGATTGGTGTTCAGAAGTTGTCTTGTTTATTTATTTGCTTCTTGATTGCATTTTCTTGAGATGTAACTTGAGTGTGATGGAATTAGTTTTTTAGTCCAACAGTACTACATTACAGATATTCTGTAAAAGAAGATTACTTTCTTATGAGGTTTGGCTTGAAGGTACAGTTTAGACAGGCTCATTCAAAAACTAGTTTTAAATTGATGTTAATCATGTAAATGCTTTTAGTAGTAGAATCCTGTATGTAAGAAAATACAATATAAATCTGTTATATTATCCTTCTCTAGAAGCATACATTGGGTAAATGGACTGAAAAAAAAAAAAGATATGATATTTGTATTCCAACCTGTCTTTTCAGTTTGTTAGTGGTAGGCTAACATTTAGAACAGCTGGCATATTGGCATTCATAGCTCCCATACTGTACATATCATGGGCTGTCAATAAGAAGTGTTCACATGCAGTAGATAACATAGGCTAGAATATTTTTTTATGTATCTTTGCTTGTCTCATCAAAAGTAAAAAATACCAAAAATGAACAAAAACACCTAGATCAGATAGGAGTTAAAATGGAAAAATAAATAGTTAAAAAAGTTCTATACCTGTAACTGCAAATATTTTGAATAGATCAAAAATGTAGTTAATGCTTTGCTTTCATCTCACACATCAGGCTTTCATGACAATCCTGGAGAGTTACAAATTTCACCATAAATTACTATGATTCATCATAATAATCATATTTCATCATAAATTATTGTGATTGTTCATTACTTCAGCAGTAGCTTATGTGTTTATAGGACCTCACAGGAAATGCAATTACTTACAAAAAGTCAGTTGTCACCCTTGATTATATTAGTGATAAATTCATTTCTAGAGCCATTGCAGTGATTTGTTTGTATACTAGCTACTCTTTGCAAGCTGAAATCTGAAGAAAATTAAGAGCTTGAAAGTTCTCATAACCAGACGGCTGCATCCTTTAGGACCATTTTTTAATGGCTTTGACATAAGGCCAACATGTCTATATTCTCAGAAGGCACATAAATATTTAGATACTATTAAAGTACTTAATTATGTTTTGTAGTGATGCTCTTTCTGGTAAAATTCAGAAATTGTGTTAAGTCAAATAGTTTGAGTCCTTGAAAATTAACCTAGTAAATTATTTATTTATATTTATAATACTATTAAACAATAACCTTTCTGATTGCATTCTTTACATATCATATTTGTCTTTAGTTTCATTAATTTCTCAGCAAGGTGCTCAACTAAAATTTCTTTCTGTCTTCATTTTTTTCTTAGAGTATCTCTGAATTAATAACAACATGAATGTAAGCTTAGAGTCAGTACTATAGAAAAAAAATGGAAATATAGTAATGATAATTCAATGTCAAGTTTAAGTGAGAAACATGAGTTTTCCAAATAATTTCCACATAGGACTACATGCTGAAAGACATTGAACAATATTGAATTAAAAAAAGGAAAATTCACCAGCCAAATGAATGTTATATATATCTTTATGTTGTGTTGTAAAAACATTCATAGCCATGTCAATATAAGGTCTCAAAACAAGCTACCATTCCCTAATAATGACTTTTCTCAACAGCTTCTGTGTAACAAACTTGTAGTTTTTTGTTTAGTAAACTTAATTTATCTTTTAAAGGAACAGAGACAACATGGCCTGACTGCAAAAATGACTTCTTTGGAAATTTCCCTAACTATAGGCCAGATCCTTTTTTATTTTTGCCATGAATAGGATAATAATAACAAACCATTTAAATGGCTGAAAATCTGTTGGTAGTCAGTTTGGCTTATCCGATGTTGTCTTTCAGTGTCTTCTAATTTTTCCCCCCTTTTTAATTTCTATGTGCTTGAAGAAAAAAATATATTTAAGATAGGACTAGAGACAAAAGAGTAGAGATTCAATGTGTCACAGGTGAAAAAGTTGCTGTTGGCTTATTGCATGATAAATACACAGAGATTATCCAAATAATCTTTTTTTCACAGTTTAATATTCTGACCTACAAATGTTCTTGGCGGAACTGAAATAAAATGTCTATGTGCAAGTATGGTGCGATGGCAACTCAGTTGAGCTAGAACAGGACGAATAGTCAGTCATATTGGGAGTAGCCATGCAGAACCTCTTTATTTCAGAAGGTACTGAGAAATGAGAATTAAGATAATCTGGGTTTATTCTCCTGTGTTTCTCATCTACCCTATCATGAAAACAAATACTGCCTTATGTCTGCTGCAATTGCAGAAGGGATGCATGGGTTAGGTCTGGATACTTGCCTTCATCTAACTCTCTTTCCAGAAAATCAACTTCCAGTTATATTGTAATTGTTGGAAAAGACCTCAAATGATAATATGCAGTACCCATACAGCAGGGAGTGAGTCACTTGTCTGTCATAGTAAACTGGAGTGATAACCTGGACTTAGTTAGAAGTTTCTGTGTTTGACCAGGTTTTTGGCTTATTTGCACTAAATGTATGCTTAGTTACACTAGGAAACAACTTTTTTTCTCCATAAGTGATAAGAGAATGAGCTTAATTATTTTCCTTACACCACATTCATTCCTGCATCAGCCCATTGACTTTGATGAAATTTTTCCCACTTTATTTTAATAGAGAGACAGATAAAAATCAAAGCATGAGAAGTGCATATTTCTGAATAAAATATGAAAGAAAAAAAGTATGGTTTTATATTGCACACTGAAAAGGAGTTCTTAAGTTTATTCCTAGTTGAAAAAATATCCTATTTATAACTGAGGTTAAATAATTCACCAGGTTATGTCTTGTAGGTACCCAACTAAGGAATCACTAATGTATCAGCAGTGTATTCTCTAAGCCTCTATTTTTGTTTTTTTTTTAATGCCTTTGGCCATGAACTGGGAAGTAACAACAGCCTTATAAGCCTCTCATGTATAATCAGTGTTTCCTGAATATGCTAGTAATAGAGATGATTTGATGCCATTTAACATACAATTATATCTCATGATATTTAACATTACTGAAAGAAAGCCTCACAAGAGTATAATTCTTCAAAAAACAAGTTTCAAGACAGTCTTACTAACTCTGTAAGCAGAATTCTAGTCTCATGAACAAGTAATAAAAACATACACTGTCTTCTTAGTGTATTTCATATTTAGAAACTGGAATTATTATGACTTCTCCCAGGTTTTTAACATGCTAATCATGAAATTCCAGGAAAGCCCTGGAGGAGAAAATGTTATTTCACACCTACTACCTCTTGCCTTGACAATCAGAAGTGACAGCATCTTTTTCACTATACTGTGGTCCTCTGGTTGCCAGTTTAACAGTATGCTGTGCACGACCCATGCACAGGACTGTCTCCTTTGTGTCCCTGCTGAAGGCTGGGCAACAGCAGACACAGAAACATTCACCATATGAAGCATGCTTTTCTGGAATTCTTCACAGTGCAATTTTTTTTTGCATTATTTATCACATATTTGTACGGGATATATGCTCAGGTCATTAAATATTTGCTACATGGCAGTAGAGCAGTCCAAGCTAAAGATTGTCTGGTATTTGTTGACAAAAGGGAATTTCATTGGAAAATCTCAGAAATCAAAAAACTACACTCTTTGTGGAAGTACCAGTCTTGCAAAAAGTATGACCAGAGGGTGAGGTTTATATTTGTTTGATTCAAGCTTAAATCTTGCATCAGATTAGGCATAAAACTACGGTCTTTTTATTATAAATCCACTTCCTAGTATTGCAGGTGGAGTGTGTGATATGTTGATTTCAAGGGATCATGTTGCTGACATAACACCTAACTGTGCTGTGTGGTTTTCATTTTGACTAGGGACAGCTGAGAAAACAAGAAGAGCAGGACACATGGAGAAGGATCAGAAAACAAACTTGCTCTCTCTGAGCAGCTTCAAACAGAAACAGAGTCAGGTGCTCTAAATTTAGAGATACTGTAAATTACTAATCTATAACACTCCTTACCAATTTGTTATTCCAGTACTGTTTTGGGGTTTGTAAACTGGAGTTCAGAATAGAATCCAGCTTAAAATAAGAAAAACATGTTAGTCACATGGATATTGAAAGCAAGTCTTGATACATCTTGACAGTTTTTTGTTTGTTTGTTTGTTTTTTATTTAAGAATTAAAAGAGAGGAGGAGATGCAAGGAAATAAAAGAAGTAGCTTATTTTTGAATACACATCTTCATGCGTTTCTGTCAAAACAGTTGGGGAAGATAATGGCATTAGCTGAATGGCCTGAATGCCAAAATGATACAAGTACTAAATTTCTGAAGAATTATGAATTTCAGATTTACAATTAGTCATGAATGTGTAAAAGTGGTTTAATTTGGGAGCATCTATAATCTTGGCTTTTGTGTAATTTAGTGTTCAAGACCTGAAGCACAAAGTCTGCAAGCTGCTTTCTGCACAGGCAGGCTTCTGTGTCTTTGAAGAGCCCCTTTGATGTCAGTGGAACAGATTACACTTTAAGTCTGGTAAATCTTGGAAATGTTAGGATTATCATTACACTTCTCATTCAGAAGATCTAGAAATGGAAGCAAACACTTAAGAATCACTTCTTTATGGCACACTTGCATGTTTTGTGAAAGTACTGTGCAGTCTTAGGATGATTTACAGTCTGTGTAGAAATGTTAGTATCTATGGTTATCACAAAGACAAGCATTGACTGCTCATGATTGGTCGTTAGTCCTCAGGTAGTCCAGATAGTTTTCCTTTTTATGAATCAAACCCTTTGGCCAACTGCTAGGGCATCTAAACACACTGAAGCAGTCTTTCTAAAGGCTGAACTCCAATTCTTCCTAGGGAAAGAACTGAAATAGCATTCTTTAAATAACCATATGGAAAAATACTTGTTTGGTTGTTAGTGGTGGGTTTTGTTGTTTTTTTTTTTAAAAAACCCTGTGAATTGTTATCAAGGGATAAGATCTCTTTTTTCTTACTTGAATTGTATCAGTACAGCAGCCTATACCAAAGTGCAGCAGCATGCAAGAGAACACATATGGTAGACTGGTTTTCAGCTCTTAAGTCCAGCAGGTCTTGAATTTCCCCTTTGCTCCTCTTAGGGAAAAGAAAAACAAAAAAACACAAAAACCCCCCACTTACTAATACTGTAGTGCTGCCACATGTTGCTAATTGTTTCTTTAAGTGCCCTGGCATGGCGGTGTTGGGAAAGTCACAAAAGAAATAAATGACTTTGCTGTGTTATGTTAATGAAATAACTTGGGGATGGGGGCAGTTTTCAAGCTAGCAACAATGTTATGTGAGAAGGGAAGTTGCCAAAAAAGGGCTTGTTGCAAGGGCAGAAGTGACCAATCAATGTTTACCTGATGTTTTGGCCTGCTTAGACTATATAAGCAGTGAGTTGACCCTTAATAAAGAACTTCACCTGAAATCATATTGATTTATTCATGAGGTTCACTTACCCCCACCGTGATAGCCACAAAACAATACTCAAGTTCAGCTGCCATCATTTCAACTGAAATGATTCTGACTTTTCCCAGAAAGAATTGAGGACACAAATAAGAGGTGTTCTAACCAGTGCCCTAAGAGATCCTTTCTTTCTGTCTAATGGGATCTTTTGAACTGGCATGGCACTGAAGAAAAGATTTTCTGTTATGTTTTGTCATTAAAAAGATGAGTATTTAATACTTCTACTTTTATGTTATGTTCATCTGAAACATAGACCCGCATAGTAACAAGGAAGGGCAGGCAAAAACCAAAACAAAAAAAAAGCAAACTAACATAAAACTTCCAGTCACATGCCAAATTTGTTTAGAGAGGAATTGGTTTACTTAAAGCCTGGATGACATAACAGAAGTGCTTAATGTACCTCTAGAAGAAAAATGTAGGGGGTGTCAGTCATTTTTCTCTTCACCACAACAGCAACAAGATAAACTAGAGATGAAATCATAGAATAGTTTTGGTTGGAAGGAACCAATAAAGATCCATTCTTTTGAAGATAAGATAGATAGACATGGAATCCAGTTCCTTATACTACCCCTTCCTTTTTGGCCTTTTGATGACCTGTGCACCGCTAACAACGGAGGACAGAATAGCCAAGCCTTCTCTTACTACAGCAGGCTCTCTCTTTCCTCACTTTGTCTGATGAGGTACTTCTAGTTGCTTAGATGCTGTTACCAGGGGAAAGGGGATTTTTTTTATGCCTGTAGAATCTCTACCACTCATAACAAAACAGGTCCACCATATAAAGCAAAGCACAACCCCAAAATAGCTTTTACTACTTAATTATTGTTCCTCTCCTGGTGTAATGTTGAGATATTTCAGCTTATAGACAATGCTTGGTACTGCCTGGAGGATGATGGTAATCAAAGACTTGATAGCATGCAGATTCGATGAGTCACCTGGGGGAAAGAGATTTATAGGACTTGTAATATTTTTGTGGTGTTTTTTGATTTATTTTTTTTTACAATGGCCATAGGCAAAGATGTTTGCTCATTCTACACATCATTTTTTAATAATCTGTGTTTTGTTCTGTTTAGTCAAATTTGTATTTCAGTAAGAGTGGGTTTACTTACAAAAAGCTAATCAATAACCTCTGGACCTTATCTATGAGAAAATATCAGATTTTTTTTAGTACTAGATATATGATGGATTTATGAGGAAGTAGATTCTATGGAGGTAGTGATATTTTTTCTGTAACAAATAGAAGCAATATAGTACCCTGGGAAATATAAAAGTTCATGCAGCTTATATTTCCTGCTACTGAAAGGTATTTTCTGCAAGTGCTTAAAACTGTGATTTTAAAACAGTGATTTTGAAGATAAAAACTGCTTTAACAGTAATATTCTGCTTTCTGTGTTATTTTCTTTTAATAACTTTGGATTTTACCACATATTTTTACTGCATGCTGAGACGTTTTCTGAGAAGACCTGTTGTCTTCATTGCACTTTTGACAAGGAAACCTTCCAAATTTACTTCTTGCTTACTTTTATTTAAACATAGCATGTTTCAGGAAAATAAATTACTGTAGTGGAAAGCATTACTGTCTGGCTTTGATCTATAATTTTTCAAGGTGCTTTCTATTGTAATGTGTTGTAGTTGTGACACGTGGAATCAAGACTCCATAACTTATAGTTATAAAGCAGGTATGTTTATTCAGCGCTGAGACACACAGGAGAATCATTTCTCCAAAACAACGTGCACAACCGTCATGGCAGCTCATCTTGGCTTTATACAGTGAACTGATGCATATTCTAAAAACGCCTATACATATGCATAAACTCTGGTCGTTTCTTATAATGAGTTTGAGAAGAGACCTCTTCCTGTTTTCTGCCTGTGAAAGATTTTCCCAGGGATNGCTTTCAGTAGCCAAGCATTTCGGACTATGTTCTTAGGCTTACTTGGCAGCTGCTGCAAGGTAAATATTCATATTGCCTTGTTTTCCTTTCAGCCATATACCAGAGTAGATTTGTAAAGAAGAACTAGGTTGAAAAATTTTGAAATTGTTGTTTGAAGTGACTTGTCTTGAACTGTGTGCAATGTCCTAATACTTTGAATGCAGCTTTTATTTATCAAAACCACTTTATTTCTGAATAATGTAGCAGGATACTCCAGCAAATACCTTTACCCAGAGTCATGACTGTCTCACCCCTTTTAGATCTTTTTGTATACAACAAATGCATACCGGGGATAATTAGCTTTTCCTAATTTCTATGAGTTGTTCTAGATACATCCTACTGACTGAATGAAGATCAAATAAAAATAAATGGGGTTGAAAAAGGAAGAACTAATCAGAAGCTTATGAGAAACAGAAAATGTGGTTTAAACAGTGCAAGTATAAAAAAATAAAGTGAGGCAGGAAATAGGAGGAAAGGATAGAAGCAATACTACAAGGAAATAAAATCCTATGAACTTTCTAAGAAATTATTTTGGTGACTATAATCAAGCAATGGAGATGATTCACATGCTACATCTGTTGACAATATCAGACAAGAATAACAGCATCAAATTAATGGAGTTGCTTTGGACCTGCACAAGAGTGATGCAAGTATCATTTGGATTTAAACCAATTTGGTTGTTTTCATTATAAATTGTTGTATAACAGCTCCTGACATAGAGGTCTCGAGCACCACTGGTGTGATCCAGCTTTTTGGAATACTTTTTCTATTAACATCCCTAGGAGATTTATTAGGCCCTAAACCTGCAGGAGTGCCAAGTGTTATGCAGATATTGCTTTTATCATTTAGGATATTCAGCACTGCTGTGCATTATGTACTCCTTCTTTTTGCTGGTAATGAGGCAGCATAATCAGGGGAAATGCTGCCAGTGTCCTGGCTATGGGGCTTTTGCAAAACAACAGCTTCTGCCTTCAGCTCTGATGGGGAGAAACCAAATTTAGGGTGGGGATAACGTTCTAGCCCCACAGTGGCAACTAACTGCAGATGTGATTGCCTTGCGGTGAACCTGAATCAGCTTAGTATTTTCAGAAAGTTAGATTGAGGTCAAGATCAAAACAAGTAAATGACAGTAGTTAACCTGTTGTGATCCTGGTCCGTGGCATCGGTCCCTGGGCAGTACAGAGGCATGCACAGGGCTAGTGGCAATAATTTGAGTTTGGGGATGAATCAGTAGCTGTTAAAAAGAAAAAAAACAAACAAAAAAACAAAAAATAACTTAGCCTGTCCTTTTAGGAAAAAAGAAATGGAAGGTCCAATGGCAAACACACAACTACAATACACACGAAGTAATGAGTGAGTCCTTTAATGAGGCCCACAAATAGAGGCGGGGAAAAAAATTCCATAATGAGCTTCTGAGTTGTTGTTAATAACTTCATTTGAGAAAAATACATTGAATTTCAGACTACACTGTTATATTCTATGTATCGGTCTCTTTTATTGTAGTCCCTCGGTTTTTCAAGATCAGGCAGTAGCAATCTATCACTGCACCCACAATAGCTCTTTTATATTTCCCTAAATAATGAGATTTCTCTAATCACCTGTTGTGCTTACCTACTGTGTTCTTTGTTGTTGGCATTAATTACTGGATAACTGCAGCAAACAATAAAAAAAATAACATTTATAAGTTAAAGCATGGGTCTGGAGTCAGGAAATGGTCTGCATTCTGTATTTGGGGAAAGAGAGAAAGAAACTAAATGAAGTTAATTGTATGATCACATTTAGAACTAAGTTGACATAGAAGGACAGAAAGAAGTAGGATGCTGGTGGTGATTTTGCTCTGCTGTGTGGATCTTGCTAGTTATTGTGGGTCAGCAAAATAAGCTGCATTCGGTCCCCTGGAATTTTACACTAGAACACAAAAATGCGTTCAGTCCCACAAAGTATACACTTTTACACTTAAGGCTTTATACTTCTATATGCTTATTTTCTGTATGTGTCCTGGAGGAAGATTTTACAATGAATCAGAAGAAAGTATTTTTAGGTAACTTCTATATTATAGTGATGGCATGTGAGAAGGAGCAGCTGTTCTCATTAGGGAAGCTTTACTTCTCAGGAGTATTCCACAAAACATTTTTGTGTCAGCAGCTGTTGATTCATTGAAATTGGAAGGCTTTGTAGATGTATTGTGCTTCTTTTTTTGATTAGGAGCTATTTTATTCCCAATATCAGAAACTCAAATGTGTCATGACAAAGATTACTGACTCTTCTTTTAAAATCATCTTTAATTTTCAGATTTTTTTTTTGTAGAGAGAAATCAATTGAGAACCACCATCTGAATTTCTAACTGCAGTAATTACTGTAAATAATTGCTGAGAATTGAACAATTTAAAATACAGTTGTGAATTGTATATTTGAAAGCATTAACAGCCCCAATCTCTCTTGAATTGTACTATTTCTGTATGTTGCCTGTTTAAAAACTCTTCATATATAATAAAAAACCTAGCAATTCTATCCATAACTTTAGAGTTTAAACTAGCTGTGTAAATCTGAATTATTTTTCTATTAATATATTTATTTCCTGTGCTAAAACAATGGAATGGCTTGAGCAGACTTCCACATGATCTTATAGTATCATAGTATCATAATGGTTTGTTTAAAAGTACAGTAAATTTAATCTACTCTTATCTCAGACTTAAATGAGAAATAAAATCATCATTCTTTCATACTTTTAGCTAGAAGGCTTCTGATGTTTTACAGAGCAAGTTAATTTTCTGTAAATTTTTTTTGTCCATGAGAAACTGTACTTTCATGACGTCTTCAGAGATGAAATATATCCATGCCCAGGAGTCTTTTCCATTCTGGAGCTTTCATTTGTTCCTGAAGGTGGCATTGATCTAGAATTTTGTTTTGTATACTTCATATATTTTATACTTTATGTACTTTATATACATATGTGTATGTGAATGTGCAAATAATACACATGTTGTATTGGTGTAGTGCTAGCACCATACATTGTTCTTACTCTAAAAAAGGTATGGTCTTTTGCTGGCATCCTGTGTTTGCAGATGATAGGAATTAAGAAAGTGGAAAAAGATCAGAAAGCATTGACGTACAGTGACAGAGGCTTATAACTTTAATTGCACCTATTAAACTATAATCACCTTCATCCTTTTATTCTTCTCTGCTTGATGAAAGAAGGCATTAATTTTCTTCAATAGATTTTATTTATTCATCATATATATTAATAATATTCACTCTTTTCACCTCCTTTTTATTAATTTTCCCTTCCTTTTGCATTTACACTCTGCCTAGTCCTGTATTTTTAAAAATACATGCTGTGTATGCAGATTCAGGATGCTGTTAAGTACCAAAGAACAGCAATTGCATTTCAAAAATACACTGTGGACATTGTATATGTAATTAATCAAATTAATATTACCTGGATGCAGTTAATAAAGCAAAGCTACAGACAGCTCCCCCACAGAATAGCAGGCTGTTCAGGTACACCTTCCTTTTAATTTTTCCTNACTTAGCCTGTCCTTTTAGGAAAAAAGAAATGGAAGGTCCAATGGCAAACACACAACTACAATACACACGAAGTAATGAGTGAGTCCTTTAATGAGGCCCACAAATAGAGGCGGGGAAAAAAATTCCATAATGAGCTTCTGAGTTGTTGTTAATAACTTCATTTGAGAAAAATACATTGAATTTCAGACTACACTGTTATATTCTATGTATCGGTCTCTTTTATTGTAGTCCCTCGGTTTTTCAAGATCAGGCAGTAGCAATCTATCACTGCACCCACAATAGCTCTTTTATATTTCCCTAAATAATGAGATTTCTCTAATCACCTGTTGTGCTTACCTACTGTGTTCTTTGTTGTTGGCATTAATTACTGGATAACTGCAGCAAACAATAAAAAAAATAACATTTATAAGTTAAAGCATGGGTCTGGAGTCAGGAAATGGTCTGCATTCTGTATTTGGGGAAAGAGAGAAAGAAACTAAATGAAGTTAATTGTATGATCACATTTAGAACTAAGTTGACATAGAAGGACAGAAAGAAGTAGGATGCTGGTGGTGATTTTGCTCTGCTGTGTGGATCTTGCTAGTTATTGTGGGTCAGCAAAATAAGCTGCATTCGGTCCCCTGGAATTTTACACTAGAACACAAAAATGCGTTCAGTCCCACAAAGTATACACTTTTACACTTAAGGCTTTATACTTCTATATGCTTATTTTCTGTATGTGTCCTGGAGGAAGATTTTACAATGAATCAGAAGAAAGTATTTTTAGGTAACTTCTATATTATAGTGATGGCATGTGAGAAGGAGCAGCTGTTCTCATTAGGGAAGCTTTACTTCTCAGGAGTATTCCACAAAACATTTTTGTGTCAGCAGCTGTTGATTCATTGAAATTGGAAGGCTTTGTAGATGTATTGTGCTTCTTTTTTTGATTAGGAGCTATTTTATTCCCAATATCAGAAACTCAAATGTGTCATGACAAAGATTACTGACTCTTCTTTTAAAATCATCTTTAATTTTCAGATTTTTTTTTTGTAGAGAGAAATCAATTGAGAACCACCATCTGAATTTCTAACTGCAGTAATTACTGTAAATAATTGCTGAGAATTGAACAATTTAAAATACAGTTGTGAATTGTATATTTGAAAGCATTAACAGCCCCAATCTCTCTTGAATTGTACTATTTCTGTATGTTGCCTGTTTAAAAACTCTTCATATATAATAAAAAACCTAGCAATTCTATCCATAACTTTAGAGTTTAAACTAGCTGTGTAAATCTGAATTATTTTTCTATTAATATATTTATTTCCTGTGCTAAAACAATGGAATGGCTTGAGCAGACTTCCACATGATCTTATAGTATCATAGTATCATAATGGTTTGTTTAAAAGTACAGTAAATTTAATCTACTCTTATCTCAGACTTAAATGAGAAATAAAATCATCATTCTTTCATACTTTTAGCTAGAAGGCTTCTGATGTTTTACAGAGCAAGTTAATTTTCTGTAAATTTTTTTTGTCCATGAGAAACTGTACTTTCATGACGTCTTCAGAGATGAAATATATCCATGCCCAGGAGTCTTTTCCATTCTGGAGCTTTCATTTGTTCCTGAAGGTGGCATTGATCTAGAATTTTGTTTTGTATACTTCATATATTTTATACTTTATGTACTTTATATACATATGTGTATGTGAATGTGCAAATAATACACATGTTGTATTGGTGTAGTGCTAGCACCATACATTGTTCTTACTCTAAAAAAGGTATGGTCTTTTGCTGGCATCCTGTGTTTGCAGATGATAGGAATTAAGAAAGTGGAAAAAGATCAGAAAGCATTGACGTACAGTGACAGAGGCTTATAACTTTAATTGCACCTATTAAACTATAATCACCTTCATCCTTTTATTCTTCTCTGCTTGATGAAAGAAGGCATTAATTTTCTTCAATAGATTTTATTTATTCATCATATATATTAATAATATTCACTCTTTTCACCTCCTTTTTATTAATTTTCCCTTCCTTTTGCATTTACACTCTGCCTAGTCCTGTATTTTTAAAAATACATGCTGTGTATGCAGATTCAGGATGCTGTTAAGTACCAAAGAACAGCAATTGCATTTCAAAAATACACTGTGGACATTGTATATGTAATTAATCAAATTAATATTACCTGGATGCAGTTAATAAAGCAAAGCTACAGACAGCTCCCCCACAGAATAGCAGGCTGTTCAGGTACACCTTCCTTTTAATTTTTCCTACTAATTAAACCAGAGCGAAAGGCTAGCTTTGTTTTCAGGTCTGCCTAAGACATGCTGTTGAATTTCAGATGTATGTGGGATGTAGAAGGGTAAGTCAATGACTTGGCCTTGAAACCAGAAGTAATTATAGTGCATTTCAATTCTGCAGATCAGAGATTTTGTTTGCCTTGCAATGCCAGACAAGAAATCAGTTGTTATAGGGATATCTGCTTATGTTCAGAAGCTGAAACAGTATAATCATTTAGCTTAATAGTCAAGAATCTATAGGTACTATTATTAAAATTAACAGTTAAGGTCCCTCTTGTGATGTACTAAAGCCATCACATTCTCAGACATTCCATTTGTGAATATCTTTCATTGATAGCCTTCTCTGCCAGACTTTTTCTTATCCTTTTTCATTTGCGATTCCCAGGTCTTCATTTTCCTGTCTTACCCTGTACCAAACAGCAAACAGAAAACATATATCCATCTTTGTTTAGGTTTGGATTACAAATAACACTAGAAAATAAAAATAAATCTAAAAGCACTGCCAAGAATACAGTTTGTTAGTGCAGTGTCGCCAGACTGAGAAAATACTCCAGCGTACACAAATTATATAATTACTTAACTTTCCCTTAAACCAAATATTAAAGTGTCCTTGGAGCTCACCTTAGAGTACTTGTATGGCCGCTGTGAAAGAAAAACTGGGGTAAGCTGCAGGGCAGTGAAGCCAGGTGGTTGCTTAAGGTCAGGTCTGTGCTAGACAGTTAAGTGTAACTCAGTGTGCATGAAACAACAGTGACCATCAAAAGGTTTATGTAATCCAATTTACCACTTTGGCTAAGTACTTGTCTGAGGTATCTTTGTGTCACATGCTGCAACATGCTCTCAGAGCTTGCCTAGAAGATATATTGTTTCATTTAATTTTATATTGTATTTGGGGAAAGTTAAGGGAGAGAAGAGACCTCTTTTACAAGTAAGGGTATCCAATATAATCTCGACTAGAGTCTTCATACATTCAGAAGTTTCAGAATTTATTCTATTACTGAATAAACATAAATAAATAAAGTAAAAATTGCATCTTTTCTTTTTTCTAGGCACTTAGAAAAGATTACCAGAGGGGTTTGCATCATTCATCCACAGAGCTTATATGTTACTGCCTGCTGCATTTTCCAAAATAAACAGAATCACTTCTTTATTGTAGCTGACAGCTATAATTCCCTTATTATTTCATAACTTCCACTGGAGTTACACATATCTTCATCACCTAATTACTATTCTGAGTGCAACCAGTACTGTTACCTTCCTATAAATTCAGAAAGAAAATGATGAAAACCAGCAATACTGTTGTATCTCCTTAGGTGACATGTCTTTTTTGATGGTCACAGAGGTTTCATGGCAATAGATTTAAATATCTGTATGACAAAAAAAAAGCATGAAAAGAATACAGTAAGATGGCCTAATTATAACAATGGAAACTTACAGAATATTTTGTTTTATTCTTTTTAGCTGCAGGGTTTAATATAATAGAAGAACTCATTGTGGAAAAAGTTCACATAGGAAAGAGTGTTCAGTACCCGCACATTTGTTAAATGGTTATCTAGTGTGCTAGTGGGCTTTGAAAGTGAATCCCTTGATTGGCTCCATATCCTATGCTCACTTTGCTTTTTCTTACTGAGGAGGTTTGATGGGCATGAGCTGGATACATTCCCAAAGACATCAGAATAGAATGTGTACTCAACGGAGATCCTAATAGTTACTGAAGGGTCTGAACCAACAATTGGTCACTTGGGAACAGTCAAATCATATGGAGGGAAGTGCATTTGATCAGCAGCAATCAAACTTACCCACCTCCCCACCCTNATTATAAAAAAGTTCTTTAACCAAAGAGTGGTGAAACTTTGGAACACACTGTCTGTAGAAGTGGTGGAGCCTCCTCCCCTGGAATTGTTGAAAAAGTGTGTATATGTGGCATTTCAAGACATGGTTTAGTAGGCATGATGATGTTGGCTAACAGTTGGATTAGATAATCATAAAGGTCTTTTCTAACCTTAATGATTCCATGACTCTGTCATTCTATGATCAAATACAAAATTCCATAGACTTCATATAGTGTAGATACAGAGACCTGAGCATTGCATGCTTTGAAATTCTGATCTACTGACATTGTGCTAGGCTATTTTCTGATTTAGACACAGCCAGTGCTGACTGCTTCACATATTTTGCAGTTTGGAATATTGCTTGAAAACAGAAAGTATTTCTCAGAATGTACATTCTGAAACTTGATGGGAGGTGAATTTGTTTATGGGTTTTATAACCATATGTATTTTTGTTTATATGTAGGCCTGTATTTATGGGATTTTATGGGATGCACTTTGTACGTAGGTGATTTTTCAAAATTTAAAAAAATTAATTAGAATTTCTGCATGGTCTGTATTTTGGATACCTATCTTGGGGTATTAAATGGTGCCCATTTCTTCAATAGCATTGACAGCTCTTGTAAAAAATGTGCCAAAGAAGGTATTTAAGAATGTATAACCAAGAACAGAAGTAATTAGACATCGATTAATACTTTTCAAAGTGTAATACAATATGTTTAGGCTTCATATTGGTTTAAGACATTTCATTTTTATGAAGAGAGGAGGTTATCATGAAATATATTTAGAGTTTTAAAATCTGTAAATGGCAACTTTTTAGTTGCTTTGCTTTCAAAATTTACTTAGGGTGGAAAAAGATAAATGCGCCAGGGCTGAGATTAATAATCACCAAGCAACCAGTGCCTGAATACATCCAATATAGGACAAACAGGGAAAACAAAACACTTTCATTTCCACATATATGAAATGCATATGGGTATGTAAGTATGGATCTAAATATATGTGTAAGTGTCTGTATGTATGCACATAGAGATGCATCCTAGTACTTCCAAACTGCTAACTTCAAAAGTTGAGGACCGTAAGAAGGATAAATTGATAGGCAAGATTGAGATTTTGTGTGTGCATGAAAACTGGGAATATGTCTTTGAAAATGAAAATTCCACAGTAAGTGGGGTTTGCTTTTAAACTGTTTTGCCTTTATGATAAAATGGAAGCAACAACTGGAAATGTAAGTGTTGAGTGATGTATGAATATGTCTACCTAAATGCTCTTAGTCCATAAGGAAATGTAGGAGGGAAGCCATTGCCTCTCTAGTGGAGGTTAAACCACTTAAGACTGCTTATTTTAAAGGGCACTCTTCAAGCTGTGCTGCTGAGTTGACTGCTTGCATGGATTTTGTGTCCATGGAAGACAGAGTGTGTCAAGAGAGAAGTTGCTGTGTGCCTGACTTGTTTTCTGATAAGGGAGTAGAAGCATTTAGAAAACTGTGTAAACCATGAATATTTTGAAGAAAAATTTAGAAAAAGCTAACAATCAAAAGCTCAATGAAGATTAAGTCAAATAAGAAATGTAGATCTGCAGCCTGCAGCTGCCCAGCTGATTTTTAATGGTAATCACAGAATCAGGTGATCTGCAAAGCAGAGTAATTTCTGTCAAGAAATGTAAATATTTTATTTACTGAGACATTCCAAGTGGACATAGTCCTAAAAATCTACTGATCATCTTTAAAAACAAAGGACAGGTGACTGGAAATAATAATATATTCCTGTCTTGACTGATATATTCCTGTCATCCCTGAATAAACAAAACAACTCAACAGAGAGACAGTTTAGCCTAAGTGCCTTGTACAGAAAGCCTCAGTTTAAGCTCTTGTTCTTACCCTTTTTATAAACCTCACTCACCCCAGAGATCTGAACAGATGCGGAAACACGGGTTAGTTCACATTGAGTGTAAGCAAGTAGCAAATAATTAATTGTATAGACTTGGCTGACGTGAATGACAGCCAAAATAAAATGAACATGTGCCTAGGTAATTTTTACCAGGTCAGTTGTGTATGCAAATAGAAAAGATGTTGTGGAAACTTGTGTGGATAGGGATTAGAAAATCTTCATTAAAGGCATTTATCACCTGTTTCCTTGTTTGTATAGGAAGCATCATTGCTGTTAGCCGATTTTGGATGCTAGGGCTAGTGTGTTTCTGGTACCATCAGCTGATCAGTTTGAGGGAATATATGTTTTGCTTTGATGAAACAGTATCTCAATTGATGCCAGCTTTCCCCAAATCCTTGTGACAGTTTGTGCATGAATATTTTTTAACAAGCTGTAAAAATATTCAGAAGTGTGTTATATAACCGAATTCCTCCTTTAATGACTTTTGATCCGTTTTTTACTAGTAAAGATTTGAAATGACAGGAATAGTTCAGCATTTCTTTCCCAGCAGAGCCAGTTGGCATAGAAATGAACTCTCTGCAACCTATGAAAAAGATAAGAGTTTACTTTAAAGCTGTTTTCTGTTTCTGGTTGTATTTCATATTGTCAAACATCAGATGCTTAATAAGTCTGTAACAGCAGGCTGAAGTACAGCGACCTACTGCAGTTTCACTTTCAAACAAAGTAGCTCACGCTGTAGGCTTTTAGAAATGGAAGAGATTATACTTTTTTAAGGCAGAAGGCAATTTATTATGACAGAAATTAATCTCTACAGACATTACCTTAGGGCTCTATTCTAACCATCAAAGTAGGGACACACTTTTACAGTATTGTACCACTAGACTAAATCCAAAGCTTAATTCGGTCCTTCATCTTCACTCAGGATTAATGTTTTTGTCCAGTCCCAGAGTAGTATTCAAATGAGAATTTTCTGCTTAGAATAATACGATTTTCTTTTTGAAATACTATCTCAAAAATTTTGGTTTTCAAAAATCACCTCGTTCTCTCCCTTAAGTTACAAGACTAGAAAAAAATAAATTTAAAGAAATGTTTACACCTGGTTTACAAGAGTATGTTACATTTCTCCCCCATAACTACAAGCTACAGCTTGTTTAAATACATAGCGTCTCTTGATTCCAGAGTCTTTCAAAAGAAGCAGCAACTACCTCCATTGTAATGAAAACTGTGATGCAATCATGAATTTATTTTTCTGAGATATACATTCACTTGTGACTTTTCCCATCCAATTAATAGATGGACATTTAGAGTTCATGATATATGGATTTTCTAAAACCACTTTAACAGTCTTCCAGTTAGAAAGTTAGCTGAACCTTCTACCTGCACAGTATGCAAATCATGCTGGAAAACAGTCACAATGAAATGACATCTATTGGTTTCTAGCAACATTAACTTCCCTTTGAAATTATATGGGATACAAGTTAATTATTCAACTCTTTTTTTTACCCTAGGTAAAACAAATTTGCTACCTCACTGAAATCTGGAAGTACTTCTTACATAGTTCTTAAAAGAACTGCAAAGATCATCTGTATTCATGCTTATACTTTACATCTTTACACAGGTGTATCTTCAACAAGATTTATGGTTCTGCTTCTCAGCAGTGGCTCAGTTTTTTAAAAACAGATTTGAACTTGGACAGTATTCTGATGATCCTATAAATCAGAAGAATATTAAATCTTATTTTTTCTGAAAACTTATTTTAACTCTTCTGGGCATAACTACTTTCTCAGTCTTCTTCTGAAGTTTAGTTGTTCTTCTGGTCTTCTTTTACTGTCCCTAGACCAAATCTCTATTGACTTCCTGTTTTCTGGGTTGTTTGTTCTTTGGTACCAGTTGGAGATATCTTCTTTGTAACAAGTTTTATTCTCATGAAAGGGAATAGGTATTAATTTTATTTCTTTAGAGAGAGCTTTTAAAATAAGCTATATTTCATGTGGCAATATAGCAAAATGAATAAAAATATGCCTTCTATTTCAGGTAGGAATGATTGCCCACCCCTTTCTATCAATGATAAAACCAAATACTTGAGCTACAATAATACCCATTATATAGCATATGGGTAAAGCATTATGTCTCCCTAATAGCTTGCATGGCTAGCACCATGAACTCATATGTCATTATGTTTGCAACTGTTTACCTGTACATTTTGTCATACCTTTTGTTTTAGTTAGTGTTAGCACCTTCTTGAACTCCCGTAGTTATCAGTATGTTTACCTCAGTATTAGGTTGTTCTTTTTTTAAAAAAATTTCATTACATTTATATGCATTTAACAGTAATTGCATTCATATTTACAATTAATGCACATTATACAAAACAATAAATAGAGTTGAGTTTTTCCATGGACATTTCCCATTTAAATTATGGAAGAAAATGTGTCTGAATATGAAAGTCATCTTTCTTCTGTCACTTCTTTCTGTGCAATTTGAAATCTTATGAATCTTTGTGATTTTTTTGAAGACATCTCTCTTTCTTTGTCATCATTTCATTTGTGTCAAGCAGATATTTCTCACAGTAATACTTCTACCAGACATTGTAACAGTTATTATTCATTACTCTTATAACTATCTTATAAGATAGCTGAAGGAAACTATGTTTATTTCAGGCTTATGATTTTGTATTTAGACACTGAAATTATTCTCCCAAGTCATGATACTGTATCTTAGCTCTTGGTGGGTATTCCTATTATCTCACATTAAAGAGTAAATAGTTTTATGTTGGAGTAAGTAACTATTTTTCTGTTTTTTCCTTGACAAACATTAGTGGTCTGTGAACTGATTTGCATATACTAATGGTAGCTGTCTGGTCTATGTGCTTTTACAACAAGGAGTGCTTTACAAGGTAATGCTTGCAGGTGATTCTGAATGGTACCCAGTACATCTTTAGCTTTCATATCACAAAAATTGGTTTTGTAAACTCTATGAATTGCTGTTCTTGACAAGGATTGATGGCTAACTGTTACCATCATGGTGTGCTGCATTATTTATACACAGCAACTGAGTTCCTTTTCTCAGGTTGTCCTCTGCTGTCAAGCAAAACATTGCACTCTTCGGTACAGAATCATGTAACATTTTATGGAGTTATACAGTTTAGAGAAATATGTTATATAAAAGTTTAAAGTTTGACAAAGAATGGATTTACAATTTTTGCTCTCTTTCTCACCATTAACTGCTTGTGGAAATTAGCAATAGTTGTACATTCAGTATTTTGTTGAAAAGATTATGGCATATATGTGGCTTTTAATAGAAGAGTTGCAGATTCACTGATAGTGTTATTCAGTATGTACTAAGGCTGTCATAGCCTCTAAAAAAAGCATCATATAAAAGCAAATATACCGCCATTTTATTTGAGTTTTGCTATGCATATTTTTTTCCGAGTTTGGAGAAGTAGGGAGCGTTCTTAATTAAAATTCTGATTTTGAGTATGCATGGGTCTCATTCTAATTTTATTCTTTTTGTTGTATTTTTATTTCTCTTAATGTGTTTTCCAAAGAGAGAGTGGACAGTTCACTCAAAGACTTACTTGACTTAAGAATGTTCAGAAGAAATTAAAGAGACAAAGAGAAAAAAAAAGGGAAAAAAATCCCACAAACTTATTATCCTCATAATCATTTCAATAGTTTATCTGTTCTCTTCCATCCATGATGTTATGCAAAAGGAGGAAATATGTATCTATGCATACATAATATAAGCAACATCACTTCAAAGTAAGGGACACCTAAAACAGGAAAATGAAAAGTGTTCATGACTTCTGGCAGTTTTGGGTAGCAGCATGTGAGCACATCTTTTTCTGGTACACTTTTACAAATCCTTAAACCAAATCTCAATAGCTGGATGAGGTGAGATTTTACCGAGATTTTCCCAAGGATGAAGTAAAGGCAGTAATAGCTGAAGTACATATTTTATATACCGTCTTGACACAGACTTTAATGCCTGATTAGCCATGTGATAAGAACTGCAGGGTTAGTCAGACATAGTAAAGAAAAACATGAACTATTTTTTTTAATTGATATTTGACACTTTTCAAGCCATTTCAGTAAAACCACAATATTAATGCCTTTTAGTTATATTTTTTTAATAATGGAATTCTTCTTAGGCTCTTTTTTTTTTAATTTACAGAAATTTATCAAATTGTGCAGTCTGTTGCACAAACAACATATTACCTATGACTGGAAGTTCAACAGCACAGACCACAGTTATGTAAGAGTTACTGTAAAACACATAATTCTTTCTTTTGATTTATTTTACTGTTCCATTAACAATAACTCTACATCTAAATTCTAAAACTGCTGTTGTGTTAAAAGTTGTATTTTAATGATAACAAATCCATTAATCAGTTATGTTAAAACCAAGTGCACCTGCATGAACTTTTCTAATAAAGAACAGAGCCTCTATAATCAAAATTTATTCATCAAACTGAGTAATATATGTAACAAACCAGATTTCAATATTAATATTCTCTCAAGAGACACAAAATGTAGATTAAGGGGAGTATCGTTGATGTAAAGGTGATGTTTCTCTTGTTCTGCACAGTTTCACAGGCATTAAGTAATAAATAAAGGTACTAATGTTTTTAGTGAGTTTCACTAATTTTGATATGCAAATTTGAACAACCTGATGTCTTGTCTTCAACAGAATTATTGCTCACTTGTACCTGAACTTGTTCATTTCTCTGACTGCATCGTCATTGACATCATGTAATGGCATTTTTTTAACCATTATTGTTTGAAGTACAAATTCTCCCTGTTTAACATTACATGAATGAGACAGGATCAATTTTTTGGGGGGGGGAAGATTTTTTGTCCTCTTTTTTTTTTTTTAACTGTCCATTTTCTGTAGAGGTGTATTATTTTATTTCTGTTATGTGATACAGTGACAAATAAAAACTTACACTTGCGACTGATGGTAGAATTTGGGCCAAGGTTATGAGTCAAAAGAGCACTTAATACAGTTATTCCCTGAGTATGGAAATAAATGTTGTTGTTAGAGGACAGCATCTGCTTTATTACTCCCAAATTGCAGGTCGGGTCACTTTGCTTCAGACTGAAAAAGCCAACATGAATTTTCAGACAAATGAAAACCACACAGTTAAGTGTGCACACTTTAGTCAAAGCAGGATTTCAGTTTCTGGAAATATAATGGAGAACTAGGTGTACATTCTGCTTGTTAGGCAATTTAAAACTTACAAATGGAAACAATATTTTGTCTTTTCATCTTTCTTCTCCTTTGTGATATTGCAGAACACTGACTCTAATGAAACAGTCCCCTTTCATTTTAAATGGAGTATCCATATGGATTTGCATAATAAGTATCCCTGGTCCAGATACTATATAATCTTTTAATTAAATTAAAGGTATGGGAATAAGATTTTCAGAGCTTTTAAGTTAATAATAGTTTTTCTTTCACAATGAAATGCCCAACCCCTATGAAATAATAAACAAGCATCTTATGCTACCTCACTAATGCAACAAGTGCTAATAGTGAGAAATCTTGACTTACATTCAGTTAGGAAGACAGAAAATGTCTAGTCATTAGACAGGTAATATCCTATGTCATTGCCTCTTTTCAGAGAGACTTGCTTCTCCATGAGCTGGACTATCTTCAAGACAAAACTGTTAATACCAAGGATGCAGACATGTGGCATTTCTCTGTGTCAGGAAGGCAGCCTAAAGCTGACAGCTTAAAATTAAATAAAATTAATAATCCAGTAAACTAACCCACAGCTAGTGATCAGACTTAATAAAGGCATTTTTGTACATCAGTTAAATATCTTAAGTGATGATTAGATGGGAGTTCTCACAACAGACAGTAATCTGAAGTCTATGCACCAGAAGGGAATTGAAAACATTTAGAGTTCCCTTGCTACCGATACAGTCCAAAATATGTTATAATATAGTGCTACTGATATAAACAAGTGGATTTCTATACCTCTTCACATGGTAAAAGACTGATAACTTCTCAATTTAAAAAACCCCAATCCAAACCACATATAAAATAATGTACTTATTTTTTAATAATTACCTATCTGCAGAATTTTCTTTAAGGTGCATATGCAAAAATTTTGCAAAACAAAACCATACTGCAAAAATTATTTATATTTCCAAAGACTGTACTGTGCAATAGAGAACACTGATCTGTCTTGTAAGATGAAGCTTGAGATAGATTAAAAAATGTACCTGTACATATATATATGTAACAATCTGAGAAATAATATTAAATTAAAGCTGGCCAAGGCCTAGGGCATTCCTCAAAATTGCTTCCAGTTATCTCACTGGGACAGGATGTAATCCTGTATTTCTGTGTATATATTCTGGCCTGGACAGGCACACACTCTCCTGGGTGGAAAACTGGTTGGAGGACCGGGCCCAGACAGTGATGGTAAATGGTGTTAAATCCAGCTGGAGGCCAGTCACAAGTGGGGTTACCCAGGGCTCAGTGCTGGGTCCAGCCCTGTTCAATGTCTTCATCAATGAATGACCTGGATGAAGATATTGAGTGCTCCCTTAGCAGGTTTGCAGATGACACTAAGCTGGGTGGAAGTGTCGATCTGCTGGAGGGTAGGGAGGCTCTGCAAAGGGATCTGAACAGACTGGACCACTGGGCAGAGTCCAATGGGATGAGGTTTAACAAGGCCAAGTGCTGGGTCCTGCACTTAAGGCAAAAGAACCCTATGCAGTGCTACAGACTGGGAGGAGTGTGTCTAGAAAGCTGCCTGGAGAAGGACCTGGGGATGTTGGTTGACAGCTGACTGAACATGAGCCAGCAGTGTGCCCAGGTGGCCAAGAAGGCCAATGGCATCCTGGCTTGTATAGAAATGGTGTGACCAGCAGGTCCAGGGAGGTTATTCTGCCCCTGTACTCGACATTGGTGAGGCTGCTCCTTGAATCCTGTGTTCAGTTCTAGGCCCTTCACCACAAGAAGGATGTTGAGGCTCTGGAGT
>WAAB01015833.1:37290-50566 GCA_013389865.1 Piaya cayana
GAAAGGGTCATTGGGCATTGGAACAGGCTGCCCAGGGAGGTGGTTGATTCACCTTTCCTGGAGGTGTTTAGGGCACGGGTGGATGAGGTGCTGAGGGGCATGGTTTAGTGTTTGATGGGAATGGTTGTAGTCGATGATCCGATGGGTCTCTTCCAACCTGGTGATTCTATGATTTGTTGAACTGTGATAAGGTAGGGTTCTGTAAGGGTGTTAATACTGAGCGATTGCAAGTATCATAGAAGAGTGGGCGGGGATGGTGGAGAGCGGGCTAGCAGGGTGTGCCTGGTCCTAGTGCCTGGTCCTGCACTGTTGCCCGCTGGACACAATGTTTAAGGCAAAAATATCCAGTCTGACTTGACACAAGTCATAGTGAGTGATTCACCCAGGGCACATTGTGAACATACAGCAGCTCTGGGCATAGAGCATTGACTGGGTATATAAACTTAGCTTTATAATTAAATTGATGAAAACACTTCAATGGCATTTGTCAGTAGTGTTACACGTTATCCTGGGTTTGCCTATTATTGGTGTTTGTGTGACTGATAAAAAGCCAGCATAAAAACACACTGCTGACCTGAATATTGTGCTCCATGTTTAGCAGAAATATAGCTGTGTGCCAATATTTGATCCGGATCCACTCTGTGCTGTTTTGGTGATGTAAGAGTGCATAATTATGGAGTACCTGATGTTGTAACTGCAGACATGATTCTTTGCTTATGAACCTGATAATAAGCTAATACCCTGAATTGAAACCACTGTTCAGCTTTATGTTGAAGGGAGTCTGGAGAGGTTAAATCCTGGGTAAATTCATTTCCAAGAAGACATTGTAAAGACTTCAAATAAAAGAAAGTACAACATTATTTTTATTTAGTATTTATTACTATCTTTTACAAGTGAATAGCTGTCAGTGCATCTAAGAGGATCGCATTTTATGGAGTAGATGTCTAGGGGAAGATGATTACACAGAAATGTGTTGTTAATTAAATATAAAATGGAATTATCCAAAAGTTATCCAAAAGATATAGAGGTTGTAATTCCTTTCTATTCTTGCTTATCAGTGATCTACCATACTTAGAGCATGCACATACCTTTTGGAAAGTTTTCTACAAGAATCTTGTTTTTCCTTTCACCAACAGGGGATGTGTGTGACTCCAACCCATGTAAAAATGGTGGGATCTGTCTGTCAGGGCTGAATGATGACTTATACTCGTGCGAATGTCCTGAAGGCTTCGCAGGCCCCAGTTGCTCTAGTGTTGTGGAGGTTGGTAAGTGCCGACTTTAAATGCTGGAGTACTTACTTGAGTATCCTGTTAGACTGTGGCTGGCCAACCATTGATGATGTCTCTAGTGTTATATGTGGTGCTGTGTTCATTGCATTGTTCATTATTGATTTCTTGAATGTATTTCTATATCATAGATACCTGTATCAAAATTAACAGACAGTTGAAATAGTATCTGGCAAGTGTTTCTGTAGAACATTATCACTCAGAAAAGTTCAGTGCTCTAATACACAAAGAGAAAAGATCATAGTCGTGACTTAAAATGACCAATATTTCTCAAATGTTGTACAGATATTTCTGAACATCCTACTGATCAATGCCTATTTAAAGCTTGGTTTCTAATATTTTTATGCCTAGGTCCAGAGTAAAGAATAATTACTTAAACAGGTGTGGTTGCAGAAACAATCTATGAGAAATCAGAATAGATCATAGTAGTCATTTCTTTGAATTTCCAAACTACACAGTTTAATTAGTCATAAGATGAGGGTATAAAGTGCAAGTCAAATGTTATGGAATTGAGTGAAGGATGTTTGACTCAAAGTGAACATGATGCATATGGTAGCTCCGAAACATCCAGTGAGTCAGGCCACCATCTGAAGGAAATCTAAGTGAAAGGGAAAAGATGGTGGAAACCTAATTATGTAGTAGGCTATCCCATCATTCTCAGTGAAACAGAAGATCTGCAAGTTCTTCAGACTCTTAAGTAAGAATGAGTATACAGAAGAGCAAAACAATAAATAGACTCTACTGTTTAAATAAGTAGATTTTCTACCTCTTTCTTCCATGGAGTTCTGGGACATAGAATAGGAAAGTAAAAGATTCTGAAAAGCACTGACTTACAGAAGAGATGGCAGTGTCTCTTTGTTCATACCAGGGAAATACACAAAGGTTCTATGGCAATACCCATTATCCAAAGCTTTTGTATGCTCTATCCGCTATTCTCTTGCTGACAGCCAAAGTATTTGAAAGCTGTGCAACCCTCCAAGTATATAATCTTGTATGTCCGTGTTTGTGATTTATCAGTGTGTTACACTAACATACTTCATTTTGTGACAGCTGAATAGTGCTTACATGTTTCACTTCTGCCAGTTGTACTGTAGGACAGTGGCCTCAGGCAGAAAGGCAACACCAACAGCTTTGCTTCTCCAGATGTCTCCTGGAAACTCAAAGCAAGGCTTAGCACCTCTGTAACACTGCAATCATCCTAAATCTGTGTGGGTTTCATTTTTTTGATTAATAAAAAGAGGCTACCCTGGCACAATCTGAATATAGTGTTCTGAAGTTTCAGTAATCCCTCCCTATCATGCAATAGGGCCAGTAGAACTTTTTTCTTTTCTGAAAAAAACATTCTTCTAGGACTGAAGTCTAGGTTTCCACAATGCAATTTTAAGACTATTTCTATTGAATTTGATTTCCCTGAAGATAAATTTTCTGAAGACAAAGTCCTGTAAGAGAATGACTTTGTTCTGACACCAGCTGCATATTTTCTGACTGCAAAATGTCATATCAGCTGGTTATTACCTAACATTTGAGGTACAGAATAAGCCGCTTGTTCCCCTGGTGCAGTTACACAAGAAGCAGGAAGACACTGCCTTGGAATCCTGTTTTCCATCCCTTTCCCTAACATTTTTATGTATACTTAAAGAACCCTTTATCCTGCAGTTATTTATTATGCTACACTAAAATGACCTTGACATGAATTTACTGCATGAAACTTTTGGATTTATCATGTGTCTGATTGGCAGGAAACTGCTCATGACTAAGAGGATGCCTGTTGTCAGTCAGTTGGAGACAAAAGCATGTTGTGATAATTGCCACTGTAATTTACAATGAAATAGAGCTTTAAAAATACACATGTACTTAACTAAATTCTTCAAACACATCAACAAGATTTCAGTTTAGAAAACAGAGTAAAGCATTAGCAAATAACGAGCTTGAGAGTGTGTGGTAGTTACAGTCCTTAGGCAGGCAGAAAACTACATTTTTAGTTTGCAGTCTACTGGGACTATCTACTGGACAACATTGGTTAAGTAAAGGACTTCTTCATATTACTGTATTAACTAGTATCTAAAGTGTTAACTTAGTGTTTGTCACACACGTTACACCACATATAGATTTAGAGACTAACAATTACTTCTGAAAACTTTAAAAATAATTTCCAATATGATCCTTTACTTTTTAGTAAAGGCTGTCTGAGGCTTATATTCCCCTACATGGAGTCATATAGACCACTGAAAAAAATTTTTTCAAGACAATATTTTGATTTTTCCTATGAAAGTGATAATAAATAGCTGCTAGTCAATTAGACTCCATTAATTCAAATACTGGAATGTTGAAAGGTGGACCTGTAAGGACCCCAGCTGTGGAGACTCCATGTGATCACTTTTACCAAGGTGTTTATTAGCAGATGTAAGATTGGTAATGGAATGCTAACAAAGGTTTCTTTCCTCTAACTTTTTAATGAATTATTGCCCATTTATCTTAATCCTTAATATGTAAAAAAGGTTTCTTGATGACTTCCTAACACTGAGTTAGTTGAAAATTAGGCATATAGGTGGTCAGGAGGCACTGGGTAAGGAGAAAAAGGAAGGGAGGGGTGTGTACAAAACAGAAGAGCCCACGTCAGTCTATCTTCTCTGGAAATGGCTATACAGCACATTTTAAAAGCAGCTGATTGTTCTGTGTGGCCCTCTTATTAGATACTCCACTATTAGACTTTATTCAGTCCTGTTAACAAGATAACGCTGATATCTGGACACTAGCTAGAAAGTAACAAATATTCAAGGAACAAATCTCAGGACGATTTCACAGTAAAAGATAACAGCAATTTTACTTAATTACACACTTAAGTGGGTAAACAGAAAACGGCCATGCAGATAGAAAGTTATGCATTCATGAAAAAAGATAGATTCATACTAGTACATAAAGGTATGAAGATTAGGTACTTATCAAAAGTCTTACCTCAGCTGATCAACAAAGTTTCGAGACAGTTTGAGAGCTGCATGAATGATTAAAGAACTTAACAATGTAACTGCCATTATTACCCTGGAAAAAAACTAATGTGTAAAATAACCCTAAATGATCATACCACCTTATTTTGTCTAAGAAGATTCATTATTGCTGCTGCTTTCTATATTTATCCATGTAAAATCCTAACTCATCTGCCATACCTTTGCATTATTTTCTGATCCTATAATGTTGAGTGCATCTGGAAGAAATTTTTTGTAAAATGCTTGTAATAATCATTTTTATATTGTAAATTACTAATCCTATTCTGATCCTGCTCTTTTTGTAATGGTAATCCTGCTTTATCTCCTATGTTTTCTTATACTAAATTCTACACATATTCATGCTAAAAGAGTTGATACTAGATGGTAGACCTAAAATATCCTCCTATTTATGTAACCAGGCCATTCCAATGCTCTGTGCATCCTAATAGATTCCAAATATCTGATAAACTAGTGGAAAATAAGATTGAGGCAAGCAGGAAAAAAATTACTGTCATTCTTTTCAGCACAGCACATCTTCCAGTGAAGTAGAAAAGGATTTAGCTAAACAGATAAAAGAGAAAGGTAATTACATCAAGCTTCCCAAAGAGCAGGATGTTTTCCAAAGATAACAAGGACACTATGGCCTGAGTTACCTCTTTAGCAGACTCCTATCTATATCTTTGGAAACATGAATATTAACTGGATTGAGAAAAAATCATATATAATTCACATAGCTGTTGAAATGCATTATAGACAAGTTGACAGATGTTGAATCATTAAAATAACTCAGAAGTAGTTCTCCAAAGTCATATGAATTACAGAAATATAATAAACTGCAGTTGTTACTTATAATCAATGGAAGTCTTTAATATGTCCTATTTTGGACTACTGTTAATGTGCATTATAATCAACGTGAGTAGCTCATGAATGAGAAGTAGCTTAGTCATGGACACTGTGTAAGGGGAGCAATGATAGTGTGGCCATATGTATTAAAATAATACTGAGGGAATTTTTCTAATAGAAATTATTATTATTATTATTATTATTATTATTATTATTATTATTATAGTGTGTGAGTAGGGGAAAACAAAGAGAGAATATATGGCTGAAGGTAAACATTAATACAGCTAAGTTTAGCATGCCACATGACTATAAAAGTATGTACCATAAGTGACTGTACTATTCACCTTTGAAAAATGTGCAACTTAAAACTATGCAGCTTTGATCTTCCGAGTCTGGAATTAAATAGCTGTCTGAAAAAATAAGCTAATGAACATGTTTAGTTTATGTGATTAGAAAAATAAATGATATTCAATGACAGGGAAGATAAAGGAGCCACAAGCACATTAAAGAAGACTTGGAAACACTCTCCAAAGTTTCATACAAATAAGCCGTCAGTACCGCTTTTGGAAAGTGCCTTTGCCTTCTGTGTCACCTCTCAGTACTCACTGAGAGGAACTCAGTATTGAAAATGATGGTAAAAATGACTGTATTTATTTTAGAAGAGTGGCAAGGCAAGTTAATGATCTTATACACACAGTACGATCAGAGGCACAAGATTCTCCGAATTGCTTCTAGTTGGGTTTTGAATATTGCCAAGGATGGAGACTTCACAGCTTCTCATGCCAATCTTTGCCAGTGTTTGATCATCTGCACAGTTGAAAAACAAGGAAACCAACAAAAACCTCAGATGCTCAAATGTATTTTAGTGGCATTTTGAGAATCTAAGTTTCTACTCATTGTCTTTTGTCCTGTCACTCTGTGCCACTTGGAAGGTTCTGGCTCCATTGTCTTTATTTCTATGAATTTTCTCTTTTCCATGCTTAATAGTACCAGCTTTCTTAGACGTTCTTCATATATTCAGTCTCCTAGTGATTTTAGGGAAATAATAACGTCCCTTTGTCCACTGGCAGTGCTCTCCTTATTTCAATAGTTTACTCAGTACAGAATGTCCAGGGTATGGCACGTATAGCGTGGATTTCAGCCCCTGCTGTCACTGCTTTATGTACAGCATCACCCCAATTAACTATATTTACATCTATCATGACAGAATCTAGCTAAATTACTTTTTCACTGTGTTTCTTATTGACCACAAGGAGATTTTGTTACATAGTAGTGAGTTGTTCAGTAAGGTGTCATTATGCTTTACTCCGGATACTAATGTATTATTTGGAAAAATGCAAAGGAAAGGAGTCTGTTAGTTTAAATTTTTGCTGTTTCAATGGTTCTGTAGGTATAAAAGTGAAACAATAAAATGTTGAGTTGGGCCTATGTCTATTTGAATGTGGAGGTAATAGCAGCTTTCATGGTCAGAGGTTAATCTCTTCAGGGAAAAGAGTGAGATGGAGGGGGAGAGGGTGGATAGAAAACAAGTTCCTCCCTGCCTGGCTGTATCTATTGATACCTTTTTGGATTCGTTGTTGATTTGTTTCCTTGCAGGGAAAGAGAGAAACTGCTAGTTTACTTCAGGAATAGCTTATTGCTGCAGAAGTCTGAATAATCATGTCCAGGTTTCCACTTCTGAGCAATGAAAGAAATTGTTAAGTGGAGCGCCATCAACAGCCTGCCTGATTAAGTAAAGCTTATTTTCTGTGACTCTGTTTTTTGTTTGTTTTCTTTTAGAGGAAAATATCCCCAGGGTATTTGCTAAACTATTTAAAGTGCACGCTTGTATTAATTTATGATTAGAATTTGCAGTATAGACTACTAAATTTCCTCTTAATAAGGCTGTAGCAGTAATATGTCAAGAATGCTAAGGGCATTGGTCAGTGTTTTATGTTCTGAAGTCTACATCCTATAGCTTCACTGTACTGTTACACCAGTGTTTTATGAGGAATTCGTTATAGAACAGATTTCTAAACAGGAACTATCACATAATCAGGGCACACAGCTCGTTAGGTGACATTCTCAAAGTTTATGGAATTCTGTTGAAAGACAATTAGTATACATTAATTAAAAAAAATTTCAAATTAAGCCTTAATATTCAGTGTCTGTGTAGCCTGAAGACTGCATACAGCACAAAAATCTAAATTGAGTAGACTAAATTCTTCTAAGAACAGCTTAAAAATGGCATTAAATGCAATGCAGAAAATATTTTAAGTAATAATTGTACAAAGTCTGTGCCAAGAGAGTCATGTTTTGGTGTTGATTTCCAGCAAATCTGTTGTGAAAATATAAGCTCAAGTCAAAATCAATGAGAATGCTAAAATACTGGATATTCATAGAATTATAGCATCATAGAATACCAGGTTGGAAGGGACTGATCCAACTTGCCTCAGCAAAAGCACAGTCGAGAAAAAGATTGCCTGGCATCTCAACACCCTTGTGTGGATAATGTCAGGGTCAATAATTTTTTGTGGAGATATGTGGTTTTACCATATTATGTAGCCTGAATTCTACCTCACTCTTCCTAGCGTCAGAGGTAAAAAATCATGCTTATGTCCAAGTGAATCCCTCGTACAGGTTTTTCCAGACTTCAGAATTGCCTGGTTTAAAGTGGAATCAGTGTAGTGCATCATTCAAAATGAAGATTCATGGATAACTAGTGAACTTGTGCCTCAAATTAATAGTCTAATGTTATAGGTATATCCAGAGAGGAGTAGCTGAAGATATGGATTTTTAACCTCACTGATTACTTTTTTTTTGACATAGGAAATAATATATTGACTCTCCTAAATCAGGGTGCAGCGACAGTTCTGAAGCAGATGTTCAGCTCAGGTAATACATTTGAAATATTAATTATGCCACCAGAATTTACCAGAGAATATCATACCTTAATAATTTTGGTTGTTAACATTATGACATACATATAACTGAATTATTTTTAATCATTATTTTGTAGCATCATCAAATTGAGAAATCTGTACACCTGTGATACAAAATTAAAAGTTCCCACTATCTCTAAATGAAATTATTAATGTGCTTCCTATAGTCAGCTTTTCACTTAAGTCCTCATTAACCATTCTGGGGCCAAATTGAAAAGAAAAAGGATGCCTGACTTTTTGGGCCACTAAATAGCTGAAGTTTGAAAATCCATTCTGAATAACACCCAGTGGCACATCAGTGTGGCTCTACCTCTCCTCATGTGTGTCATTTTCCAGCTGCTGTGGGTGCATGTAAAGATGAGCAAGTGGCATATAGTGTCTTTTCACACCAGAAACAACTATTCCAGATGATTTACTAGGTAAAAAAAAAAAAGGAGAGAAACCAGTAGGGGACCTTCAGCCTGTTTATTTAAAGATGATATGAGCTGGTGCAGCTCAGACACGTCCAAGTGAGTAGCAACATGCTTAGACAAAAACCTAATCTTGCCTTGACATGAGGTAAGAAAGGTAAGGAATGTATCGCTAAGCTCTTTATATACCAGCTGTAGCTGCGATATAGAGCAATATCACTTCAATGCATTCACAATCCATATTACCCCAATTTCTCATTAGCTTAAACTGTAGGGTTATTGAATAAAGGTGTTTCTGTGAGAACTGAAAGGGCTTTGTTCTTCCAGTTATATTGATTGATAATTTTCACAGAATTTCAGTCATGAACTTTGATATTTCAAATTCTGATTCCTGTTTTATTAAATAATGTTAAATAATTCCCCCCTTTTTTATTTTCCTTGCGATAAGTCCTGTATTTATTCAGTGGACTAGTAGAAAAAACTTTCAACCATAAACTTTTTAGGAAGTTCCTGTAAATACAGCTATGTTTGAAAACAAAAAAATAAACCCAAAACCAAACCAACACAACAAAGCAAACTAATCAGGAATTAAAATATTCAGTTATTACCCTCATCCAGGTAAAATGGGATTCTGTGAGTACTCCTTTGCTCAAAAAAAAGTGAAATAAAAATCTCATTTAGTGTGTGTACCAGCACAATTCTTCTACATTCAGGGTTGTACCCACTTTTGCCAATAATTTTCAGGTTTTGGCATACTTAAGGACAAGGTAAACTAGTTAAAGACAATACCAGATGTAAATGTTCCAGTTTAAAATCTTAAAAAGTGAATTTAGTATTCCAGAAATGCACAGAAAAAAGGGTAAGAGAATAGAGTAGATAGGTTATTCTGCACTGTTTCAAACACTTAAGAGGACTTTGCAACTGGAGTAGAGTGCTGTACAGCAAAAACCATCTTGCATCTTTAAGCAAAAGACTTAACAGAGATTTTAAATAAAAATAGAGTGAGCATGCAAAGACACCAGATCTCACAGAATCACAGTGTGAAAAGAAATTTCTTGACTGCTAATAGCAACCTTTCCTAGTAAGACAGATCAGATTTATTCAGAGAAACATCTGGGCTCTCTTCTGCCTTGGAGTGCAAGAATACTTGTTATTGGAGAAAGACAAAAGATTCATGAACTATTGCATGTCTTCCTAGTATCACAAATATTTACTAATTCCTGAGTTTAAATATAATTAAATGTACATGGGGAGACAAAGGTAAGTAAATGTGATTCCAAACCATAATGAATTTTGCTCTGCTTAATGAGCCATTTATTTTTAAACAGTTTTACCAGAAATGTCTGGAAAATAACTTAGAGGAGAAAGAAAGAAACAACAGTATTGCCCATCTGTTTCTGTGTTTCAATATTCAGCTTTTAATTTTCATTCCTTTTACTCTGGAACTGTACTGCATTTAGAACTTGCATTAACCTCAACACCATCAGGTTTTCTATGCGATCATTTTGCCTAAGAATTCTAAATCTTCTAATCTGAATCTGCTAGGATGCCAGAATTATCATCTCATTAAAGACCAATTTGCCTTTTAAAAGCTAAAGGATCAGCTTCCTTTTGGCATTTTTATTTTAGTAAGTTGTTCCTATGCTGATGAGTCACATCCTTCTGAAAAAAAACCATAAAAAAAAAAATCCAGGAGCACACTAAGCACACTATAAAACAGGAACAAAAACAAGGGTGGTACTTGAAGAACATTTATTTCTTAATTCTAAATTTTATGATAAATTAGGTCATCTATTCTCTTAAAAAAACCCATCAAAACTACTTACTTTTCATTACACAAGAAACCAAAGGAACACGAAAACTAATATATAAAGCTACTACCCTATTTCTAGCAAAACAGGAGAGTAAGTAATCCCTAAGTTGTATTGATGATTCTTAATGAGTGTTGCATTTTAAAAGTATAAGAAGTTCTACTACTTCTCATTTCTTAGGAGTCAGCCAAGAGCATGCAGATCTCTCATTTAATATTTGGCAAAGATAATGGCATACTTCTAGTAATTAAAAATAAACTATATATTTTTACATGGCTTTAAACACAAAAATACAAAAATATTAGGGGAAAAAACAATTGGACAGGACCAAGCCTGTGCTGCAGCTGGCAAGTATCTCGCAAGCATAATATGAGACTCTGCAGTAAACAGCACTTCGTTCTATCCAGTGCTTGCATGGCCTCATAGAAAATACAGATATCCAGATCCGTCTTCAACAGCCAGAAATAAACGACACTGAAAAAAAAGTCAACATAATACATAACTTCACTACAAACAGCCTAGGAACAGTGTCAGCAAGTCTTGCAGGCTCCTGGACTATTTCGGAAGTATTAATGAATCTGAATGTGCATGAGGTTGTGTACAAGCATATTTATTCCATTAGATCAAAGTGGCTGAATTATTTGTAGGCTTCTTTTTCCAGGCAACATTAGAGCAACTATTGAAAAAGAAGTTTCCTTTGGCTGTCATAATGGAATTTTGTGTGCTGCCTATTTTACTGGCAGATCTGGCAAAATATAATTGGCTTGCTCTACCTGCTTGTTTGAAACCACTTTGAAACACATCAGGACACAGACACATCACATTACTAGGGAAATTACTCTTATATTTTCATGTTCCTTCTTCTTTCTTCACTCCTGAAAGTAGGGCAACAGCAGACAAGAACTCAGTGGAAATGGACCTGGAACTTAGGACATGTCTCTCTTCTAGTACATGTAGTATAGGCAGACCTGATCTGCAGTGTGCCAAATCTTGTTTCTGGAGCACCACACCTTTAGTAGACACTATATTTGGAATTTTCATCTAAATAGCACCTGGGCTGACATTCCACACATCACCATTTTGTAACAGTTTTCAATGACCTACATGCATGCATTTCTGAACATTTTGGTATTCAAGGGTTGGAACTGGTATTGGAGCTTTTAATCAAAACACCCTCTACTACTGAGTGATTCATCCTTCCAACTGAAGACTAGGGCAGGGGATTTCTTTTGCAGACCAGCTCATGGTCACAAACCTTATTTATGTTTGCATGATGTCATCATAAGCAGTACCTCTGGCAAAAAAAAAAGTATTAATTTGTCTTTGTAATTAAATGCATGAAATCTCTGTCAGTGTGTTCTACTGCTCCTTTTTTCAAATGCTCTAGTGTGTGGCTACAATTTCTCATTCCTAGCAAGTTTATACTTTCAGATAACCCATCTGTAAGCAGCAAAAAAGAAGTGTGATATGTTTTCCAGGATAGATTTTATTTGGCAGGATGTTTTTGACAAAGGTACCAAGCTTTCCACTACTTACAAACATTGTGAATGGTCATCTCAAGATCAGTGATACTAAGCAGACTTTTAAGATTAGTTATATACTTCAGAATGCTTTGTAAAACATATATTCTAATTAAATTCAAGCGTGAATTAACCAACTTTTTTCAATTGCCAGTAGCATGCTTGGCTGCATTAGACAGAGCATTGCAGGCAGGTCAAGGGAAGTGATTATTCCCTGTCCTCAGACCTGATGAGACACATCTGCAGTACTGCAACCAGTTCCAAGCTCCCCAGTACAAGAGAGACAAGAACATAGTAGACCAAATCCAGCAAAGGGCCACAAAGATGCAGAAGGGACATTCATGGAAGGAGAGGCTCCACAAGATGGGCCTGCACAGCCTTTCAAAGAGATGTCTCAGAGGAATCTTAACCACGTGTTTAAAAATACCTGTTGAAAGGATGTAAATAAGATGCAGCCAGACTCTTTTTAGTGGCATGCAGTGACAAGAGACAATGGGCATAACTTAAAACACAGAACACTGATGAGTTATGCAACCAGAGAAGCAGCAAATATTCCTTAACTACTTCCAAAACTGAGAATCAGAAGAGTCAACCACCTCAAGTGTGTGCATACAAATGCATACAACCTGGGGAACAACAGGAGGAAATGGAGCTCTGTGCCCACTCAGAAAGTTATTATACCATAGGAATAACTGAAACACGTTGAGGCAACTCACATGATTGAAGGACTGGTTCGTATGATATAACGGGTGGCTATAGTCCCACCAAATGCCTCTGGGTCAAGATCAGAGTGGATTTGTTCAGCCTTGAGAAAAGAAGGCTTGTGGGAGACCTTATCACCACGTTCCACTATTTAAAGAGTGGCTACAAAGAAGATGGATATTCCCTTTTTATGAGGAGTCAAATGGAAAAGATAAGGGCTGAGAAGTACAAGCTACTCTTTGGGAGATCCTGATTAGACAGAACAGGACAATTTTTCTCAGTGAGTGCAAGCCCCCATTGGAATAATTTTCCCAGGGAAGTGATGGATTCCACAACAATAGACACTTAGGATATAGCTGGGTAGTGTTTTCTAGAATGTGCTTTTGTTTAGGCAAGTTGGATCACATGATTTTAGAGGTCCCTTCCAAGCTGGTATTCTATGATGCTATAATTCTGTGGTTCAAATATTGCATTTCAATTCATGTACACCACTTCTTTTTGCTACTCCTTTCTAAATCAGGGCATCTACACAAGCACAATGCAACGTAAAAATATGTAACTGTTATCTGGGTAATGCACTTGTTATTTATTTTATCTACCAAAAAGAATATAAAAAGTAGCATGAGTCGCAGCTATTTATCCTGTGTATTGGCTGTCACTTAGGAAGATGGTGTTGGGAGCAGTGCATTTGTGCATGGATTCATAGCTTCTGTTTCTGAAGGAAGTTCCAATATGCCTATAAATGTCAAAGTTCTTTCCTTAGATCATGTCTGCTCAACTGGTCTTTCAAGATGCAGAT
>WAAB01015834.1:0-47778 GCA_013389865.1 Piaya cayana
GTTCTGACTCAAACCATTACAATACTCAACCTAGTTCCAAGTTACCTTTTGCCTGTTGAGATCCTGTGGGCCTGTCATGATTTAGCATGGCAGGCAGCCAAATTCCATGTAGCCACTTGCACACTCTTCTGCCCCACAGTGGCATGGCAGAAAGAATCAAGGGGGAAAAGTTATTGAATACAGGGGTTGAGATTAAACAGTTTAATGGAACATTGAAGGAAGAGAAAATAATAATAATAATAATAGTAGAAAATTGTAGAAGAGTATGCAAAACAAGTGATGTACCATACAACTACTCTTCACCTGCTGACTGACTGATGTTCAGCCCATTTCGGAGTACCAACTACCTCCCAGCTAGTGGCCGCTCCCAGTATGTGATGCTACATGAGACAGAGTATCTCTTTGATCAGATTGGTTCAGCTGTCCTGGCTATGTTCCATACTAAATTCTTGTGCACCTGTTCACCAATAGACCATCAGAAGCTGAAAAATCTTCAACATACTGGAAACATAGCTTGGCAAGTTCGGAGAATATTGGTATGTTATCAACATTACTCTGTACTAAATCCAATCCTCAGCACTGTATTAGAGACTAGGGGGAATATTAACTCTATCTGAGCCAAAATCAGGACAGGGTCACAACTTATTTGTTAAAACGGTATCTCTGTTGTGATGATTTGCACAATCCCTCTATCTGTCTCTATAGCTCTTCTGTGTTTCAATGAAGTATTTGTTATCAAATAAAATGCATGCTACCTAAACAACAGCCGAAATAATAACAGGTCAATGGTTCAGTTCTCTCTTTATTGCAAGTAGTACATGTACTTTGCCTCTCTGGACATTCCCATTTCAGGTACTTCCACCCAGTTTGCTGCTGCTGTGACAGAAGTACTAGTAGGAGTATTTTGGTTTATGCCTTGTACCTGTTTGTTTCTATTCTAAATTCTGTTATTCGTTTAAGTAGGTAGGATCACTCTGTTCCTGTTTTAAAGAAATTTCAGTCTAAGACTCCATTTATTACATATGGAAAAACATTTGCTTAATTTAGAGAACAAATACATAAGAATTCATAAATTCATACACAACTGGAGAAGAAACAAGAAAAGAAAGCAGTGTAATAAAAATATATATTCCAGTCCCATACTACTTCAAGAGAAAGTCATTAAAAAGAAAAAGGTTGCTTTATGTTCTAAGCCACGGCATGGGTGGTTAGAACTAAATATTTTTTCAAAGCTTAGCAATTGCTTCCAGCTTACAAAACTTGAGACTAGTGTTTTCTAACACTCTCTGGATAGGAGATCCTGCAATATTTGATCCTATGTCTGTGTGGACAGACATAAGTATTATGTATTTTTCCCTGAAACAGCTGAGGAACTCTTATATTTCATTTTTCATCACAATGTGACACAGCACAAGTGTATTTCATGCATCTTCTGCTGGAAACCTTGTGTATGTTCTGCTCTCCTCATCATTAATCTGCAGAATGTTTTGAAGCAATCAAAGATGTCAGTCTGTATTTTCTAAATGTTTGATGCTTTCAGGCCAGAAAGAGCATTTAAAGCCCTACCCTGAAAAGCACAGTCAATAGATTTATTCCTTAGGCATAACACTCTAGTGGGTAGCACATCTTTACTCACATAACACATACACAGAAAATAGTTTTCTTACCAAGAAAATCAATGATATCTTCTTTTTCATAAGCAGACACCCCAGAATATCTGGTTTCATATATATGTTATTATAATGATAATAATTATATATATCATCAATGTGCAATCAATACCATTCTCTACTGAAAACAATAGCTCTGACCTAAAGGGCTCTGTAGTTTCAGACATACATGCCACCCATTCCAAGAGGCTAGGGGTCTAAAGACTGCATATACTCAGAAATAAGCAGATGATCAGCCATTTGTTCACTGGGAATTGTGAAAGAGCCTTTAAGAACATTAAATGCATATAAGCATTTTTTCAGATTTGATATCTAAATAGATGACTAAACTGAAAACCTAAATGACTCAATAATGTACCACTGGCTTAAACTTTCAACTACAGAAAGTGAATTGATGTTTTACAAAAAGGGATGCTTGTATTACCCAATATATAGCCAGAGAAGCTTCTTTCTACAGCCAGTGGAGACAGAACCACTTGCAGACAGAAGTCAGAGAGAGAGAGAGCACCTGAGCTATCTCTTGCTATGGGTGGTTCTCTGAAGGAACTCTCTCTTGAATTCAGGAAACAACCTTGTGAAGACAGCCAGCTAATTTAACTCTCACAGATTGTTATCTAAAGTTTAGGGATACAAATAGTCCCTTAAATACAATATTAACAATTAAATTAGACTGTGTTATCAGAGTCTGCCATGAAGGCAGTGCATTGTAACTATTTGTTCCCTTTTTTTGTTTCTTTCCATAAGAGTTGTAGTAAAAATACCATAAAAGATGCTATAAAAAAATACTTTCTGTGTCAGTTGACTTCTTATCTTTCTATTTATATATTTTTCACCCAAAAAGTAACAGAATAATATATTTTTGCTTCCAGCTACCCCAAAAAGAAAAGATACTCATAGAATTTATTTTTTATCCCCATGATTCTGGCTTCCCCTTTCAATATTTCCTTTAAAGTATTTTTGTATTCTTTGCTATAGCTCTCCTCTCACATATCTTCTTTTTCTTTCCAGCATGTATTTTCATTACATTTGCAAAGTGTTTCCCGTTGCTTGTTTTTCTTCACCAAAGCATTCCATGCTGTGACAGACCTTTGTCAACTATACATAGGAGACTCCCAGTTCAGCTTGGTTTTCACAAGTTGGTTTTGTAATTCCTGTTCTCCCCAATAATCAGAAATGATTTAGAGTTTCTATACATTTAATTTATCTGCACTCACTCTCTTGTTCTTGCCAGTGTCCAGGGTGTTCACCATTTCAAGGCTTAATCATTTTTATTACTTTCACCAATCTCCTTTTTTAGACATTGTCTTCCCTGAGGTTAATTAACTCTATCCTTTGAAGAGGTTTTTCATTTCTTTTTTTTTCTGCAAAGATAATTCTTCCAGACTGTTCAGTACTTTGTTCTGCATTTGTTACATGAATAGTGAAAGACCCCTGAATTCACTGCCTAAAAATAGTCACAATATCACACCAAAGACAACAAGGCTTGTAACAGTAACCACACACACTGGCACACATTTTCACCCTGGGAAGGCCCTAGTGCTGGCTCAGCAATAGGAAGGTTTCATTCTTTACGGTGTGATTATAATGTTGCAGTTTTAGCCTAAATTTAGTAAGCCTTTTGGAGAGAAATACAAACTAGTGGCACTTTTTTTACTGAAGATCCACTTCACCCTACATTTCCCATAATTTCTGTTCCATTATATCCTGATCAGAATTTATTTGTTGAGTTTTTCCCCACTCCAGACTCTGATTAGAAGTCCCGAGAGACCAGGGTATTAGAAAAGGTGGAAGAAAGTGTGAATTTATTCAAGAAAACATTTATAGATTGTGTTAGTTTGGATTGTCAAAGCACACATATTTTGCTCTACAAGTATATATACTGCTTTTTAAAAAAATTATAACTAAGTGTATGTGTGAGAAAGGGACAGATGTATTTTCCTCACATTCTTGAACAGATTTTAAATGAGCAAGTTTATCATTAGTCATACTCAGTCTGTTCTGAGACACATTTCTCCTACCAGCTACAGCTAGAAGATAAGTCTTAAAGACTGTAATACAATTTGCTTTTTCAGTTTTAAATAGAAAGAATTCAGTAATGGAGCTAGATTGTTCTTTTGCAGAAGAGTAATGTAAGTAAAATAAAAAAAAATAGTACAAGCAAAATATTAGATTCCAAATATTCCCTAGTCAAATCTCTTTTTCTTGCCAAAGTAATATAATAATGAAAAGTATATATACGAAGGAAAAGAATGCATGCAGAAGCAATAGATTTTACACTCAGATTTGCTTTTTTTTTTTTTTTACTGTTCTATCCATCCAGCTATATTTTTATCTTATAAGCAGACAGATGTAAGGATGGAAAGATTGATGCTTTCTAAAACAGACAGAGCAAGTGGTAACATGTGCAGAACGAAGTCTTCCCAGAATATGCCATTTTGATGGTGCTTTTACCAACAGACAATACATTTGTGTGTATACCTTCTTCAATTGGATAATAAAACATTTTATTTGCATTGTGGGTTAAATTCATATTTACCAAATAGATCACCTACCTTTATAAATAACATTATAGTAGTACCATCATAGCAGAATAATTCTTAGTGCATTCAATCCTGATTAAAATGAGTTCAGGATGCAAGGATTAAAACAAGTTGTAAGCCAAAACTCCAGAGAACTATTAATTTTATAGCTATCCTTACATGTGTTACGTCCTTGGGCTTTACTATAAAACCAGTATGTTATTTCTTTCTCAGAAAATTAGAAGAGTTAAGTAGATTATTCAGTTATCTGTATATGTCTACATTATTTCCCATACCAAAACCTGAGATATTTAAAAACAAAGATAAATTATTACCCCTCGTTCACAGAACTGATCTAATATCTCCAGCATAAAAAAATGTTTCTCACACAAGAAGAAAAACAGCATTACATTCCCCTCTGCTATAGTGCAACACTTAAGCGCTCGCTTAAGAGGATTCTGAGTGAAAATTACCGCATACAGTCTTTCCATGAACAGACTTTATTTTTCTCCATCTTCATAACCAGCTTTGATTAAGGGATCAGCTTATCTTCAGACTATATTGGCTACATGAATTATTATTTTGCATATTGTCCATCACCACTGAATATCTGGCCTTATACAATTTCATTTGTGTTTGAAAACACATGTGATAAGAAGGTAAATGTATATTTTTAAAAATTTTCCTCTTATTGCTCAACAATAAAATTAGTATCCATGTAACCCTTTATATTGCTGCTTTTGTGTGTTTACAATTTGAATTCAACCTCAATATCAGAAATATAGAATTTTCCAGCTTCCAGAGATGAGTGAACTTACGTAGCTAGTATATTATAACATGCTACCCAAATAAAAATTCTCCATGCACTAAAATTACATTGTACTTCAGAATATCCCCTGTGCAATACCAGAAAAGCAGATTTCTTCACCTCTGAAAATGTGTATAGACAGGAATATCAAATTTATAAGAATGTTGTCTATCATCAAAACTTCTGCATTCCTCATCCTGAAATTACACTTTCTGATGCTTAAGATATGTATCCAAAAAAACGTAGTCAATTTAAGTAATTTTGTGTTTTTCTTTCAATATAGAAGGTCATTAATTGCTATTGGGACCTTCATAAACCCTAGCCTGCTGATGAGGTGAGAACTCTATTGTTAAATGCATTATGGCAGGGCTGTCTTCAGAGATTGACTGCTTGATTGCTTTGTAAAGGCCCAATGGCACACAGCAATTAAAATCCATAGACCTTTATAACCCCACTGATGTTTTATGGGCCTTTTTGTGTCCTTCGGTGTGGTTTACAATTTTATGTGTCTCCCAATGGATCTTCTTTTCAAAACTCAAAGTGGGAATATTTCCAGAATGATAAAGCTAGTTATACATCATGTGAAAGGTTAATGACTATTTTCAAAAAGAGCATATGTTTAATGTCATAGGGTAAAAGTTATAGTAAAGAACAATTAAGTACAATCACTTGCCATTTTCTCATTCTCATAGTATTTAGATACTGTTACTACTTATATACCATCCAGTAGGTTGGTATGTAACTGGATGTTTGAAAACTATTCAATTCATTTTTACACACAGGTTTAAGCAGAAGTAAATCATTGGATATTTTAGATGTAGGTATCCAGATCCATATGGAATGAGAAAATGCCAGCCTCAGAGAGTGATTCCTATTAACTATCACCATGAAAATGCCCCGTCAGTGAGCACTGAGAGTATCACACAGAAAGCAGTTCATAGAATCAATACACAGTGGTGAATCCTTGAAGAAGTTACATTCTCAGAAGGTACATTCTCAGCAGTTTCATATTGCCTCATTTAAATGTTTTCCTTTAGTTTCTATTAACAGTGGAACAATCTATGCAAGCAACACAAATCAAATATCTACTGAATGAGAAACATCTTTCTGGATGCCTGTGATCTCATGGGCAGAAGGTCCTTCCAATAACACTTGAAATCTTTGGAATCATAATCAATGAATAGTACAATCTTTACAATTACTGATTTTCCTCTTAAAAATATTTTTTTTTTTTTTAGATATTAGCACCATATTTTGAGGGAGAGGAGAATTAACTTGTAGAATTTAGTACGGAATAGCCATTAATTAAGATAACACCTGTGACTTAATGGAATTGAAAATATCTGCCATTAAGAGGAAATAAATGAACATTCTCTGGAGCTGTCATAGTCTTTTAAATTTTTAAACATATTTTCTGTATGTGACAGAACAGGAGCCTTTATGGAATTAAATTACTAAACAATACTTCAGTCCTATAAAGGCACATAGATAAAGATTGATAGAATTGCAGAAAAAGAAGCAAATGTGGAACAGAAAAGAAACCAACTATTAATTTATTTCAAAGAGGCATTCTGAGAACCACATAATTCACAACTGCTATGAACTAGCAATGACAACTGTGTTTCAGAGCCTAACAAATTAAAAAAATCTCTTTATATACATTTTATCAGGAGAAAGGACTATTTAAATATGGGGTGCTGTGACTTGTTGTCTTCCACATCACTAATTTTCATTACAGATTTCATATATAAATCTAAATGTAGTTTTCATTTTGTTCTCAGTGCCAGTCATCCTAGACCCAGCCGCCACAGATGCCAAATTCTCCGGGTATCTTCATTCTGCATTAGTATAAGTTGAAGGGGATTTGGTGGACAAAGTAGACTTTCAGAGATTCTCAGTATAATTGCTCAAGCCTAGAGTTGTCATAATTAAAGACATTAGACTTTAAAGGTATAGCTGAAATCCAAAACTGTCATGCCAAATCTCTATTATCACCAATGGCAAGCAAGATACTGAGGCTGTCAGAGGCTAGGGAATGTGTAAATCAGGATGGAGGGAATATCCTTTTGCTTAAACTAATTGTATTTCATATGGAAATCAGGAGGACACAATGAATAAGGAACTTCACAATGCCAAAGTAACAAAGCCACTTTGTGACTTGGTCATCATAGCTGAAGGTCCCCAGACAACTCAATAGTCAGTCATTTGGACCCAGGTTGTCTAAATGAGTATTTGATCTTCTCATGTCATGACCCACAGCATGCAGTCAAATATCATGGTCTCCTTGGCTTTTTAGCTGCTATTAGGCGGGGTTGTTTGATTATTGAGAGTGCTGACTGTCACAGAATGTATTTTGTGGTCATGGATTACTCTCACTTTAGCAAAGAAGAGCAGTATGCAGCGTCTACCCTCACAGCAGGAAATCTTTCATTGTAGGATACAGTTTCTACTACTTGTTCAAGTTGCAATAATTTGGACCACATCTTGGAAGAGAATCTTTTGACCCTCAAAACAGAATTTTCTTTGCAGCTGGCAGTTTTCATTATTCAGGCTTTTTCTCTGAGGTTTGAGACAGAAATTACAGTCCTTGATCCAGGTTTTGTTAAGGAAGATTAAGCCCTGTATCCAACAGCATATTTCATCTAGCTGAGATCCTAATAAGTGTCTGAAATGAGAAAGTTGAGCAATACTATGCAGATGATTAACTGGATCTGGATCTGATTTCTTACAGAAGAAATCCATTCTTGCAACAGAAATCTGTTCTTTCAAAAGAATGGATTTTTTGTTGTTGTTCTCCTCTCCCTTCCTTTTTGTAGAATGGTGCCTAGAAGTGGTTTTCCATCATTTTGTTCATTAAAAAATTGCACGAATTCATATATGCTGTGATGAGGAACATAAGACAAATTTAGAACACTGTATTTTTCATTAAATGAAATAAACACTAGCTGTTCTTAGAAAATACTACAACTATTTTACTAATAGATTGATATAATTCTTGCTTGTTGGTTTTCTTGAGTGCTTTCTGTATTGCTCCTGAGCTTAATTTTTTCTTTCTTTTTTAAATGTAGCCAGATCTTTATGTAATGTAAACTGCAAAGATAAATTGGAAGCAATAGCAGTCTAATGATTTATTCTAGGTGAGATTATGATCCTCAGAAATTCAATCAATACTTTCTCTATTTGTGAATAAAAGACCAAATAATAAACCAAAAGGAAATATCCATAATATTCAGCTTTCAGGTTGATTTAGAGATGGTTATATCATTGCATTATTCAGAATGTTTATATAACAAAAAATAATTTGAAAACATACCTTCACACACAATGTATAAAACCAAATGGTCCTCTCACACTGTTGTACATTAAAATCCAGTTGAACAGAAAGGTTTTAAGTTATGTGTTTTAGCAAATATGGATTAAAATAGTGTAAAGAGCAGGAAATGAGTTAATGGACTAGTGTATCAGGTACCTCTGAAACATACAAACCTAGAGAACAACTGTGAAAACAGATTTTCTATCTGTTGGAAAGGCGGGGCACTATAGTACTTATGGTATGCCTGTTCCTGGTTGTACTGTGGTGACTCTTAGATACAATGTGAACATACGGACACAAAGCGTTGAAGTACACTTAGTAGGTACTTAGTAGGTAATTGATGGGACTACCACAATTCAAGCAGAATGGAACAACTTTGGTTCAGGAAGGATGAGAGCTCTGGGTAGTAGTTAAAATAATAAACCATAGTAAATATGAAGCAGAACTCTCCTCAAAGTAATTTTCTAAGGCTGATCAAGGAGCTGAAACATTTTAGCGGAACATTTATTGAAGACCTCAGTACCATGGAGATTGGTTTTGGAGAGATGTGGTATCTTTAGATACATAAGAAGTATTCACTGAATTCAGAAACACATAGCCTGAATTTTAAACTCCATTTACTCTTGTGCTACAGTGGTGACGGGGTTTAATTGGACTTCTGTGCTTCACTTCTGAAACTGTTGAAGGAAAGCAACTGAAGTACTAGTGGAGACATTTCTTCCTGGTAATGAGAGGAACCTGGCTGGTCTAGTTTTAAGTAAAACAGCTGAATTAAAGGCTAAATTAAGGCTTTCTGACATGGATGATCAGTGGTTGCAATCCAAAGCCTTGAAATTAGTTGACATTTCATATGACAATCAAAATGGATTCAATGAAGCGACTGAGCTGTCCATTGAGGTCCTCTCCACCATGACATTCATTCAGGAGAAGTAACTCATCAGAGACACTTCGATTAAATCAGTTAAGACATTGTGGGAAAGTATCCTTTTCGGGAAAATGAATCCACTTTGAAAGATCTGAAGGTTGGTGTTGTTGAGAGATTCTAAAAGTACTGTGTACTGACACAAAAGAGAACTGTTCTGTAGCTAACATCTAAGGGCAGATAATTTTCTGACCTGATAAACAAAAAATGATAGGTTTTGTTTCATGGCTATATTAACCATAGGCTGAAACCTCTGTCATGTAAAATCTCATTAAGCTAGCTACAAGAAACATGAAGCAAGAGTGGAAATTGTTGCAACTGTGTCCAAGTAAGCATTTTTTTAAGTTTTAAAGACTAATGATGAAAACTGTGCAAAGGAGTGTTAAGCAGGATGATACATTAAATCCACATTAACCATGCTTCAGTGAATAAGTATATTTTACATTGTCCAGCAAGTTACGAGGTTTGTCTCCTGCATGCAGGAGTTTGAAGTATTTATTTTTTATTTCAAGTCAGTAGTTCAGTTTGAAATGTTGGATTTCATTTAAGCCACAAGTTAAAACGATGTGATATTTTAAGATAACATTCAGTGTTGTTTTATGACTGATTTGGTCCCTTTGCATTGGTCTAAAAAAGAGGGGTTTTTCCTAGTATTTTTACAAATATACATAGACATGTAGAAATGCACTTCGTCCTTTCTTGAAATACTAGTTGGTTGTGAAACTTTTCCGTATTAATTATTCTACTCCATAAAACATACAGGTTGAGTAGGAATTTAACTAATACTATAAACTATATTTAATTTTTCAGCTTCTGAAATCTTATAATAATGTTAATTGTTTCTTTATGCATTATTGTACACTAAGGAATAAAATGTTTTCCTTGCATATCTTTTTCACTTTTTCTTACATTCTCCTATTTTTCCTAAGCTATTGAAGACTTAAATTATAAAACTTCATTAATCTCACTGTGCACCTATTAAAGCATCACTATTACACAACATCTTCCTTCTTCTTTTCCATGTAACATCTGTTGACCCACTAAAAATTATCCCTCCAATTTTGCCACTGGAAAGCCACAAGCATGGCTAAACAGCTTAACAGCAGAAGGCTCTACAGCATGGTGCTTGTCCACAGCAGGGAATACCAAGCTTATGCTTTACTTTTGGATACTATTTTATGCAATACATATAGCACATTATCACAGTAGGGAGATATTCTTTTTAGGAGTCATGATCATTTAAAACACAATATAGCTAGACCACTTTGGTCCTGAATATGTGATTTTTGCTAGTCTAAAAACCAGCATTTACATTGCTGTGTTGAGACAAGAGTTTAAGGTTACTTTATGGATTTGCAACATTTTTAGTTGCATGGAAGAATGATGTGAAGACTTCTGTTCCTCACAGGTGTACATTAACAGATAACAATCTGTGGCAGGCATTTGATTAGCAGGGCTGAAAAACAAGTTCAACAAATTCTTTCCTCTTTTTTCCTCTATCATGGACTTATTCATCTTTCAAATGCAGCAAAAACTAAACCAACTTCAGTACATAATCCCAGCACCCAGTGATGAATAATGGAATTTATATGTTCCTAGAAACAAAGACTTCAAAATGTTAAACACTTCTAGTACCTCAGCAATGTGTACTGAGGACAGTGTCAGTATTTCTTCTGAAAATTGCCTTTGAGGTGAGCCTCTTTAACAGACATGATTATGTATAACCACTACAGATAGAGGAGATCCTAGTAAGTCTTCCTATCAAGCAGCAGAAATAAGGAAAATTTAGAGACATCTCAGAGTAGTCTCATGACAACAGGAAAAATAGAAAAAAGCGAACAAGTAAATACCTGCTGCTGTTCAAGAGTTACAGAATTCAATGTCAATTAGAAAGTGAAAATGTTTATCTTAAGATTCAATGCTGCCTAAGGGATATTTTTGTTTTATGGGGTACTTTGAGAATAATTCAGGTTTACAGTCCAGTGGACCAATGTGTAGAGAAGCTGAGTCCCTCAACCATGACTACCGTATGTATGACTAGCATTTAAAAAAGAGGTATGCTCAAGGCCTCACTGCAAATGTGTAATACAACAGTGTGTCATTTAAGCCCAGTTGCATTATAGATTACATTACTGTAGTAATTTATCAGGAAGTACACATTATTTGTTGCTGACAACACTATTAACATCAGGAACACAATGATTAATAATATTATCAGAAAGGTTAAGGTCCTGTGATCCAGGCCCAGATTGGCAGCTTTAGGGTAGTCTTTAGGAGACTTCAACACAGTGTTCATGAGTTTGTGTGTGTGTGTGCAAGAACCTACAGATCCTATGAGTACTCAAAAACCCCATGCATGTATGCTTACATTCTCATTGTCGCATAGGTGACAACCTTAAAGAAAGGAGTAGAAAACCACTGGAAACAATAGGAGTTAAATTTTTAGAGAACAATGACATTCTGTAATTTTATATGAGCTGAGGTGTCTAACAATGAAATATGAACTATTGTCAGCAAGATGTTTACAACTGTTACAGAAACAGCTGAAATTTGAAATTCTACCAATTGCCAGCATAAGATATTGTCCCCTGTGCTCTTGATGCTGATGAAACTGATGAAAGCTTTTCATCTGCATGAGAGAAAAATCAAAATGTCTAACCTAAACAACTACAGAATGCTATCTAAAATGAAATATCTGACTTTCTTGATTGAAGGAAATACAATATCTTCCAGTTTTTCTTTAAAGTCAGAGGCACAAAAACCAGAGTTTATGGCTGAACTGGTATCAGTAATATTTCTAATCACCATAGCTACCTCTGCAAGGATTGTCTGGCCATAACCTTAGCTGATGCTCCATCTAACATCATTCCACATGTGCTGGCATGACTCTTGATTTGCACTTTACCTAAATTAAAATTGTATAGAAAGACTCCCATTCAGTCCAGTACAGCCACAAGATGTGGGCATGTAGGGTAACAGAATTATTACTGGCATTACAAGTGAGTTAAGACAGTTGGATTTCTTTGTAAGATAAACTTTAAGGGACAATAAAAGGCACAATTTCAAGATGTGAGAATGGTCAGAGGACCTCAAGAAAGAGGAAATTTCTAAGAGAATTTAATTTGACTAACACAGGGGTGTTAGCCAAGGCTTGTTGCACAAAGCAAGGCTGTTTACATGTGTGCAGACCAAATCCAGTGGATCTAATTCACAGTTGTCCTAAATATGTGCGGCAGTCTCAAATATGGGAAAATAAATAGAAAAGGAAAAGTTACAAGTAGTGAAACACAAAAATTTTAAGTGAATGACAGTACTATGTTGTATTAACAAGATATTGCAAGTAAAATGAAAATAGGAACTAGTTAAACATGAATGACTTGAGACTTAAAGGACTTCCAAGAACTGTGTAGGCCCAGTGCTGCTGGGCTTTTTAGAAGCAGATTTTGTGACTTTTTGCCAGTTTTGTCTGACTACCCAACTAGGCAAATGGAACTTATTTCCATTTGTTCCTTTACTAGGGATGTAAGTGGGGTGTTTTGAAGTCACTTTTATTTTAAGGGAAATTTGACAGCAGCCAAAGCCAAAGGCTTTCTGATTGCTCTTTTCTACATTCCATTGCTTTGAAAAGTCATAAAAATATAGCTGCAAGAGGTTCTCAATTGAGAAAGTTTAACTTACTGAGAAAAGAAATATAAAATATACCTATGTTCCAAAGTACTCTTTTGAAAGTGTCAAGATTAAACCAGACAGCCATTCAAGATTCTTCGGGGAAGTCTACCCTTTTACACTGAAACAGTTCTTACCTGATCAACACTTCTTCAAAACTGACGTGCCTTGAACTCTGATTTGAACTTTACATTGTGAAGCTTGTGGTCTTATTTTTGGTGGGGCACACTGTATTTCCATTTATTGCATCTTTAAAGGGATATCACACATTTCTTTCTAATTTTAGTTTCTATTTTTATTAGCCATTGTGACTAAAACATGTATGGATTTATTATGAAGGCAAGAAGAATAATTCTTGAAGAGTCATTGAAAGAAAGAAAGATTGGGTGAAATTGTAAAGCTTCAAACCTATTTTTTTGTTTTGTTATTTTTTTTGCTTGTTTGTTTATTTTCCAGGAAATGGAGGGAGGTAAGAGCTGTAGATTGAACATTATGTATGTAATGGTACAAAATCCTTTATTTCCATGCAACACGTATGAGAATATCTCCTTAATCTCTTCAGATCTTAAAATCTTCATATCTCTTCAAAACTTAAAAAAGATTTATTTTTAAAACATATTTTGCTAAACATAATCATTAAAGTGCAATGCTGAACAATTTTAAGTTTGTATGAATAAAAAGGGCCTTGTAAGGGATTCTGGGGTCCCTTTCTCTTCATTTCTACCAGCAGGGAACTCAGAGTGCTGTGAAGAGTTTCCAGTGATGAAGATGTCTTCTCTCTGCTGTGATAGGATCTGAAGTGGATGATTCGTACCTAGATATGTCAGTAGCCCTTCATAAATGGATGTTACATGGATGGCCAATGGTATTTCTAGAGAATTTAATCTCACCAGACTGAGTTATGAAACAAGAAAATATTTGTTATTCTGTGATCGGCACTTTCTATAAAATATTTCAAACCTAAATACCAGGATATAAGCCCATTGCTTAAGTACATGAAGAAATATTGATTGGAAACGTGCAGTTAATTGACGTTATTCCACCAAATGGATTACATGAAAAAGGAAAACAAACACCTCTTATAGACCACTAAAATTAGGTTCATTTCCTTTGTGTCATTCAAATAGATTTCCCCAGCCTGGCTGATTTCCATACCAATCATCCTACCAGAAGTCAGGAAACTACTTTGGTGGCCACTTTGTAGTAGAGGAGCCATGCAGTTCTTCATTCTACATCTATATTTCTCCCTGTGCCTAGTAAGCAGCAACAATTTCAATAGGGATAAGAACTGTGATGTATTTCTTAAATACACACCATCTCCTTTGTTCTTTTTTCCCTTTAAAATTTCTAGTGTTCTATCATATCAGTCTTCATGAGTGGGTTGACAGTTGAGAGGTGTGTATGAAAAAAAATATTAGTTCTAGATATTATCATCCACATGCTTAGCATTAATAACATTGAATAATAAAGCATAAAGAATAAATACTAGACATAGATGGAAACAGCTGAGCTGCCCTGTCCCAGAAGCTCTGTACCAGTCATTAAATTCCTGTTGGGTGCAACCAACTCCAGCCAGACATTTCTGCTAAGGAGGATGCAGATGAAACAGGACTCTTTATTTTCCCACCCAGTTACTTATTGCTACACAGTTGCTTATTCTGTGCAGGTAAAGAAGGTTCGAGGAGAGCAACTTTAAAGGAATTTGGTTGTGTCAAGGTTGTAGTGGTTTTCACACCAGATATTTGAACAGATACATATACGCTGCTGTCCCTCTGCCTTTCTCTACCTACGAAGTGTTTATATTTTAAACAGAAGCTACTCCTGGGTCTACCCAGGTGTCTACATGGCCAGTGGTACATCACACTTTTATCTTGGGTGGGAAGGAAGAGGCTGAAATTTTTCTGTTTGCGTTTCAAAACTCCTTTGGAATAGCTTATATACCACTAGTTTTAAAAACCTGCTTCATTTAAACAGGAACGGTCTGCATTTTTTTTTCTAGCAAAGGATGTGCATTTCTGGCTTCTACATCTTTCTGCTCAATCTGCTTGGCCACTGAATGATCTACTGTATTGTGACTGATTTTACAAGCACATATCAAAGACAATGCCCTTCTCTTAGAGGGCTTGAGGCCAATTTTCAAAGGAAAAAGATTCATATAGGCAAGTAACTTTCATTGCTTTTCAAAAGAATGAGCATCTAACTGCATTTTGTGCCTCTCCTTTTACAACTGGCATCAAATAATTCCTTAGTAAAACTTTAGTTCTTAAGTCTCTGACACGGTGTTGCTTCTCCCCTATACATCAGTTCTTACACTATGAATATCAGGTGAAAAAGGAAAGGAATATTTCTGTCTTTTTTTTTTTTCTGAGGCCTGGTACCCCTGACTACTGTCTTAACAAAGATAAAAAAGGGGGAAAAATAGAAAAGAGGAGGGTGTGGAGGAGAGACAGTGAGACAGGCAGAAGTGTAAACAGAAAAAGTTCTCATGGCACTTGATTTCCTAGGACATAAAAATTTAAACTTAAGGAAAAAAACTTAATTTTTTTGTGAACAATTTTTCAAAATGTATCATCTTAAACCTGGTTGCCTGTTATTACACTGAGGACTGCCGTTACTTTCCACTGAGGACTGAAGAACTAACTGACATTACCAACCAGGAATTGAATAATATCCTGCCCTATAGGATGAGTTTGTTATGAAAACAATACTTTTGAGGTGGTATTTAAGAAAGCTTTGTCTCCACAGGTGCCTGATGGCTTTCAATTGACAATTCTGATAGTTTTCTTTTATTCAAAGTAGAAGTTGTCAATCTCCATGACTAATGTCTTGATTCTAAGGTTATCATAGCTTTTTTTAATATAAATATCAGTCTATATTTTGACACCAAATTTATACAAATCAAGTGTGTAAGTAAAATAAAAGCAATTACAAGGAAAGCTATTATTGAATACATAGTAAGACAAACCATCTCATGATCAAATAGGCCATCCATAGCTTTTAGAGAAGTGCCTTGTGATTTATTTATGCTATTAATTTAGAATATTAATAATTCAAACTGAAAAGCCTTGTTAACAGATATAATTTATACAAATGTATGTCAGAGTACAGCAGAATCATTACAACAAGCAAAAAATGAACTGATGAGAAGTAGTGCTGTTTGTTGGATGCAAGGTTATCAAGGATACATTTACATTATTGCACAACTAAAGCATTTTACAGGCATCAGCATGCTGGCAGAGTTGCCTCACAGTGCTGAAATAAAATACTGACAAGCAGTACAATTTTCCTACCAATCTCACTAGGGATGCTAAATATGCTTTAGTGTCCAAAAACCCTCTTTTGTCCCTATATGCACAAAAATTATAATAGCTTCCCATTAGGCAGGGATGGGAAACATGAAACTGAAGGTACAGGAAAGAAACAAAGAAGACTAAAAGGGTCAGAGGATGGGTGTACATTTGAACTTGAAGATACGAAAATGAGTGCAGCAAGATATGTAGTATTTAGTTCCCAGTCATAAGTCTGTCATTGCTACCAAATTTGATGTAGAATAGCATAAATGGAAACAGGTTGTCATCTCATGCTCATGGACTCTAGGATACAGGCATGTTTCTAATGTACAGTTGGTTTGTTTGCAAAACCCTGCATTTTGTTCAGTGTATTTTAGTACTATGTTAAAAGAAAGTACCTGACCAGCCTCCCCTGTGTCCTCCTGTCTCACCACGCTCCATATCCTCAGGGCACCATCTCATCTCAGCCTGGGGCTGAGAATCCCTGACCAAACTCCCTTTCTGGTCCACTGGCTCCCTGGGGGCTGCAGAGACTCTCCATGGGAGAGACAAAGCAGAGTCCCAGAGACAGGGTAATTGAAGTCTCCTATGTAACTATTCAGTATTCTGTTCTTTGCAGTGGACTGCCTCTTTGATGGCTGGATGACATAGTTGATCTCAAATAAAATAAAATAATACTTTTTTTCTTTTTTAAAATTAAAATTTACATGTGCATATTTTCTCATGCTCTTTTTATGACAGTTATAATTCATTTTCATCAGAAATCAGTCCAGAGCTAAAATTCTCACATGAAGAATTCTCATATATGCATGTCTATATAATTTCTAAAAATGTACCGCATATTTCAAACTTTGTATCACTCCTTGAGGATGCTCTAAGAGGAGGTTCAGTTAATCACAGCCCAGTTTACTTGTTCGTGCATAACAGATATTCTGAAAGCTGGAACCCCAAATTAGAGTTTCTGCTAAAAGAGAATTGGTGAGAGGATCTGTTGTTTGAAGTCTGCCTTGATTGTAGGCATTGCATACGGCAGAATTAAACCTAAGTCTTTTAAAGTCAATCAATTTTCTATGGTGATTCATTTTCAGATGTATAACCTGGGGGTTATCTTCAAAAAAAAATGAAACAAGTGCAATATGTCTCTGTCTCTCTCTCCACCTGTGTTGATCAAGTAACATGAGGGAAGCTCACAGAAGTCCCCTGTTTGTCACTCCATACTATGTTTCCTCTTTGTCACCAGGTTCTATTTCCCCTGATCCCCACCCCTCTTCTCCTACTGCTGTGAAAGTCTCATGCTTTTGATTTCTTCTTGTTAGTAATACTGATGCTACTTGTCAGGATTTTTTTTTATTTCAAAACCTGATACTCATTTAGGCATCCACAGTTTACCCTGTCTCTCAGTACTAGTGCTGCAGCAAGTATCCACTTGTACTCCAAGTCAAGAGACTGCAACATATAGTGTATGGTATTCTTGCTTTTTTTTTTATGACTTGAGATTCTAATCAAAGCCATGACTGCCTGAAAGAGAATAAATTTCCTGTCCTTATATTGAAAGAGTACAGAGTAAAGATATTCTTTGTCACTGGCCAGAGTTACAACTGTCTACCTTCCTCTCCCAGCTCCAGCAGTATGGTGCTGGATCCCATCTACATACACTCAAACAGCTGTACATGATGTGGAAGGCCGCCAGCAAAGTATTGAGTCTGGTCTTACATGCCTGAGTGGATGAAGCTATTTTTAAAAATAAATTATGCAGTGCTTAGAAGTTATTGCCAAATTTTGTGAAATTCCAAAGATAATTCCTGTTCTAAATAGAAGGGCAGGGGACAGAATTTTCAGTATCACTGTCTGGGAGCTCTTAAGGAATACCAGGTCTCTAACACTGACTACACGTCTTTTTCTTGTAAGTTTAATTATTGTCTGCCAGAGGATTCTCTTTATATATGTGGTGTTTGTTTCTATGTCTCTAACTTTTTTATTGCACTTAATCTCTTACATCTCTTTTGTCTTTTGTCTATTGCAGATAAGTACTCAAATTATAGTTTCACTTAAACTAGGATGAATGGGTCTACAAGGTAGCAAAATTTGGCCTTTCTTATGGCTCAAAGTTAATTAGCAGACTCAGGCAGGCAGAGTATTGCCAGCCCATGAAAAAAATAGATGTATACAATTTTACCTGATCTTCTACAGCAATTTCTTCCCTTATCTTTTTTCTCCATCTCAACTCAAAACAGTAAGGAGGACTGCAGGGTCAAAATCTACATCTGCATGCATGTTCCCTTAATTTAAAGCATTTCAAGACTTCATCTTCACGCAATTTGCCTATGACGTGACAAAAAAAGAAGTGAAGGTTTGTGGGTTTTTTCGGTTTTCTCTGAAGACAGAGGATAAATATGTATAGTTAGTAATCCTCACATCATGCCCATCATCACAGTATTTGAGTGCTTCACAGGTCATCATATGTATAACTTTCATAATTATTTTCTGCTGTCCAAAGTTACACCTTGAAATGTAATATAGTTTTCAATGCTTGTAGTCCTATCAGTTATGTCTACCTTATTCCTCTGATTACCTGGGGGATATCTACCTCTATACACTGTGTATTAATGTCCTGAACTTCTTTAGGAAGCAAACAGGTTGAATGAAAAATATATTATATATGTTCAGTATTTTAGACATATGTTTATTTTAACAGCATTTAATGGGTAAAACTGGCAATTCATTTGACATGCAAAATAAAAATGTGGAAAATAAATCATTACTTTGAGGCTCTAAATTCCAGACAGGTTTTTCTCTTCACAGATAACATTTAGGAAACAAAAATATGATGTTTTTCACTAGTGAAAGAACAACTAGATAATTAGAAAAAGAGGAATCATTACTGTTTTCTACCCTTTTAATTGTGAATTCTCTATTTGAGCAACTGAATTCTGAATGCAACCCAGAGATAATAATAACATTCAACAAGCATTTGGACAACACATTCGGACACATGGTGTAAATTTTGAGGTTGTTCTGTGCAGGGATAGGAGTTGGACTTGATCCTTGTGGGTCCCTTCCCACTCAGGTGTCATTCTGTGACAGTTTTGGCTCAGAGATGAACATTGCAGCATTTCTAGTGCCAATTACATTAATTTGCCTTCAGGTTTGGGGGAAGAGGAAGCTGTGAGGGGAAAAGAGCATGGGGGGTGGGGGAGAAATAAGCCCAACAGCCATCTTCTTTACATCCTAAAATGTTCTTTTTTAAGATCTGAAAAGTGTTGTTCTGAGATCTCTGCATTCGTTTGCCATGACAGAGATCCTGCTTTTGGGAATTCTAGTACTGAAATTGTTATTACCACTTTGCTAAAGGCAGCTATTACTCTAGTTATCTAAAGACAAGGAAAGACAGACCCTGCAAAAACTGGATTTTAAGCACTGTATTGTTTTATTCAATACCAATTTTAACCATCCGTCACTCCTCCTGAGCCTTGTTTTTATTAACTTAAAAAATACAAAAAGGACTACGACCATACTAGAGGTTTATGATTTAAAATTCTGAAGTTGGATACTGTAGGAATAGGTATCTGAAAGAACTTTGCATTGAAAACCTTAAAGCTCCTTTTCCACTCAAAATTTTTCTGTCATCATAGAATTATAATTTTATTTACCAAACAATCTTACATGGCACAGTTATGAATAGTTCTCAAAGGCAAGAAAGGCAGTTTGCAAGCTGCAAAATCAAAAGTAGACAGGCATTTTGTTTTGGCATACTGTGTATGATTGCAAACTTATAGTGACTTTATAGGAGACATGTTTATATGTGTATGAGTTCTCTTTGAAACCATACACCTCTAATAAAATCCCTGATGTTCCATCTCCTATTTTTTATGACTGTTTCTTTTAGCTATATGCTGTCCTTTATCATCAATAGATTAAAACTATATGGAAGAACTGTCTTTCGCCAAATGGCTTTTACGCAATAACCTAACCTCCCAATTAAATAAAATAATAAATATACTAAGCAACAATAAGGGAAATCCAACACTTAGCATTTTCATTTAGAAATTGAAATCTGATTTATGTGGAAGGTAAAATTTCTCAGCTCAGGGAAACTTGAAAAATAGGTTGTATCAGCTATAATTTCAGAGAATATCTTAGAATAACCTTGTTATGGAATGAATACTTATTTTTCCCAGCCTACATAAAAGCAATAAGCAAATCACCATTTACTCTTGCATGATGGACTAACTGAAATTTTATATTTTATTAGCATCAACTGCCTGCTTTTCATTACTTCAAGGGTTGCTAGTGTCTGTTTAGCTGTAGCTGGTCACATGATATGCATTACATCCTTGGGCCTCATAATCATTGTTTTTCTCATCAGGAAACTTCACCTACACCATGTGTAGCGTAGTATCTTTTCTACCTCCTCCTTTTGAAATATTTCTTTGTGTATGTTTCTGTATCAATAAAAATAGTAACACTGTAATAAAATATACCATAATATTAGAAGAATAGAATCTCACAGATTCATCTGCTATAATAACATTCATGCAGATATTTCTGAAATGTGTTATATTGGGAAATAAGACAAAATATGAAATAAAATTAAGGCAAGGATTTGCAGCAGATTTGGAGGACATAAAAAAAGGTCTTAAGAGGATGCAGAATGGGTAGATCACAGGAGTTAAGACTTGAAGGCAGGAGTGCTAGACATTTACCTTGGGACTCATCTTATTTAAGATAGTAAATAATGGCTAAGGCATGAAAAAAATCTAAAATGCTAGTAATTTCCTTGGTTAACATGCATTAGGGAAGCTTTACAGATGCATTGGAGATTAGGACACCACACAGTCTTGAAGACTAATGGAATAGATGAAAATAGTGGATGAAGCTTAATACATAGGAGGGCCCTTCTAGATCTATCTTCCAGACATGAACATTCCAGATTTCAACTGTTGTTTCTGAATGTGACCTTAAGAGGAAAAGGCATCGTTTTGCCCCTCTTAGAAACTGCCAGTTCTCCCAAGATATTGTGATGTAAGAGTTATCCCCAAGCACTGATATGAAAATTTCTTCAATCATGCCTGAGAAAAATCCAAAATTAAGGTGATTGGACCCTGAAAAATTCTTTTTCTCTTGTTAGTAAACTGTGCCTGCTTCCTAAGGATTTCACCTGTCTAGCTTTTTGGGTCCTGTGGGACACAATGAATTGCCATTAAACGTGGTAATGGAGACCAGGAAAGCATTCTCACATAGATCCATTATAAAAACTATGCCCAAGTTCATTTGCATACATTGTCCAAAAGTCCAGGGTAATACCTGAAGAGGAAAGTTCAATGGGAAGAGTTTGTCACTTAAATTTTCATTTTATCTATTCCTAGGAGTTTGACAGTTCGGGCTGTTGTGGGATACTAGACATTTTGGTGTCTGGGTGCCAAAAGCTGAAATATATTTCATATAGAGAAGTATTTTTTTAATGAATGTAAACAGAATTCAGTTTAAGAGACATACTGCTGAAAAGAGAAAACCTTCATTCAATCAGAAAAAAAAACTTAATATAGAATTTGCATTTTCTTTTAAAACACAGTCTTCTCTTCAACCAATAAATTGTGCTGTTTCCATTTAGTGGAATGGTTAGTACTTCTTTTGCATTGCAAGGTGCAAATTTAATCTGTCATATCTCTAGTGGGATACAGGATACTGTAGGCTACGATTGTATGACAATAGAAGCATGCTGGAAGTCACTAGCTTTAAAAGATTATTATTTTTGTCAGTTATAATTACCCACATCACCTCTCCTTTCAGCAGCAAAACAACAGCTTCAGGAAACTATGAAGTTCATACTGGGCAGGGGAACAGCACGAAGGTTGTTAAAGTTAGCAAACCAGTTTTGCTATCTTTTGCTTTTTCTTTGTTTCTTGGTGCTTTCTATGTGACTACACTGCTAAGTATACACCATCTGTACATTTAATGGCAAAGTAAAATCAAAAAAAGGCTTGATTTTGTATTTGAAAACCACCAAATTTATCCTAGAAGCTATTCAGCTATCAAATATCTTTAGAGTTTTGCTAATATGACGGTCAGGAAAAAAAAAAATGAATGGTTTGGGAATAAGCTTAACTTGAAGAGATAGAATGCTTATTTTCTATCATTCTGTTAATTACTTTCCTTGCTAGCAGTTCATGTCCTTTACTATATTCATGTTGATTCGTGATGTATTTGTTACACCCAGTAAGTGCCAAAAGGTTCTGGTCTTCTCAGTACTATTTTTCCCCTTGCAATTCTTCATGATTGCATTATACTCAGTGAATGACTTACTACTCTTCACACCACAACTGAATTCGGATGAGAAGTTAGCATTTGAAAAGAGCTAATCTTTTCAGCTCATCTGCTTGCAGGTGTAGGTTCATTTGTCCTGTATATGGATGACACTACTTTGAAAACACAGGGATAATGTGTTCTATATCTTTTGTAAATCACTTGTGCAGAGCACATACATTTAATTTAATATAAATATATAGTATGCTGCAAAAGTTTTCTTTCTCATTGTGTAGGTCCATAATGTGTGATGTGTTTCTTGTTGTAGTTCATGCTGGCATACATGATGTAAATTCAAGATTTCCGTTGCTTGTAATCTTTGTGAATTTGTTTTTCTTCTAGCATCAAAGGATCACTTTCTACCTTTAAGCCTCAAAAATTGCTTTTAGACTCTTCTCTATTATGTATCTTCTGTTCTCCAAATACTTAAAAGTTTTGAGTTGCATCTCTTGAAACTCTTCAGATCATCAATTTCAACCCCTCTCTTACAAATCTTACAAATCTATGTGCATTTTAGGTGAAAATGAAGTAGGCAATTTATATGATCCATAACTTTATGATCCCTACTTTACACATTTTCCAAACTGATGCCTAATTGATACATACATTTACCAAGCCATCTGATGTTACAGTCATGAGCTTTGCAGTTATGTGCTTACTTCCTTTTGAGCTGTGTATTATCTTGTGGTTGTTTAGACTCAAAATGTTATTTTAAACTTACAAAATGACCTAGCGCTCTTATATTCTTAAGAAAGTAATTTAGAGTGCTGCCAAGTTTTGGTTTTGACAATAAATAACCTGACCCGTCAAGTCCAACTTTGTAAGTAGTATTTTCAACCTTCATCATCCCTAATTTAGCATCACCTACAATATGTATTTCCTGTTAGACTGATTTGTTCAAGAGAGAGTTCATTGTTTTCAAAAGACTTATTGACTGTTGACTGATCAGAGACCACCACCCATCTCTCTTATCATCATTCTTTGGTTTATATTGATGATTTTTACTCTATCAGTGAAAGTCAAATGTTTTATTTATTAATTAGTTCCTTTTTTTTTGATGACATGCAATCAGTCTCTTTCATGTCAGAAATGCTGTTCTATTACTATCCTAGATAGTAAGATGTATTAAACAGCAAAGACAAAACAAGGACACCAGAATTTTAATTACAGTGTTTCCATTTGAAGTGAGTGAGATCATAAATTCAATATTAGTTTAGGTTTTTGAATATACTTTGAATACTTGGTTTTGCTGAGCTTTAGGTGAGATTACATTTGGAAGTTGGTGAAGCTAAAAGAATCTACCCTGGGGAACTATTTATTTACTTTCAGAAACATTTCCGTTAGTATCTATTCCCTTGTTTGAGAATGCACAAAAGCATACAACCCAGGATAATCCTAAATTGACACACTGATGTGGTGTAAAAATCGTATTCAGTAACTATGCAATGTGCTCTTCTGTAACAAGTTATTTCTTTTCAGCTTCATCAGAGGAAAGAAAGTATAAACTAAATACTGGGTATAAATTTGAGAGGGACAGAATTAGGCTAGACATTAGGAAGCATTTCTTCACCATGAGGGTGGTGAGGCACTGGAACTGGTTGAACAGGGAAGCTGTGGATGCCCCATTCATGGAGGTGTTCAGGGCTAGGTTGGATGGGGCCTTGAGCCACCTGATCTAGTGGGAGGTGTCCCTGTCCTTGGCAGGGGGGTTGGAACTAGATAATCTTTAAGGTCCCTTCCAACCCAAACTATTCTAGTCTAGTCTAGTCTAGTCTAGTCTAGTCTAGTCTATGATGTATTGCAATATTTTTTAGCAGCTATTTATTTATCTAGATCACTATTTTCTATTTATTTTCTGTTCTTTATTGCCCTCAAAACAAATTGAAAAGCAACCAATATATATCAGGAGAGTTTTCATGTTAAGCATGGTGTGGCTGAAGGTATTAGGGTTTGGCCTGTTGCTTGCTGAATTGCTTTGCTCTGCTTAGTAACTCAGTGGGTCTATGGATTGATCGTGCCTTCTTGAGTTTGCCTGGGTCCCGAGAGTTTCAAGCTGGACAGACTGCACATTGCCAATCTTCCCACAATTTGTAGCCACTACTGATTCAATGCCAAAGGTTATTCTTTTAATTTTTGGTCAAGGCATGATGAACTGCTCTGAAACTACTCTGAAAGGATGAGGGAAATAAAATTTTTGCTCAGAAAGATGGGCTACATGGTATATATAAACATTTACAAAGTTGGAAATCTTTGGAAATTACATCAGGCATGTCTAGTCAAATCATTTAAAAGTCAGGGTTAAATAACATGCCAAACCATTACTATTGTTCTACTGAGTAGCATTAGTTCTAATCAGAACTAATGAGTGTAACAAGTTAAGGATTTTAATTTAAAGTTAGGTTAACATTTCTTTAAACTAAAACTGGAAAAATATCTGGAATTTCTCTCTCAAGCACGAAATAATATGCAGGAAAGAAGTCTAGCTCTCTTTAGAAGACTTATTGCTTACTGAAGGGGTATCTGTAACATTTTAAAAAGAGAGACCATAAAAATACAAATGGGGAAAAATCAGAGGAAAAGAATGTGTCTTAAAACTCAAGAACTGCAGGAAAAAAATTGCAAAAAGTGGAACTGATACATGTTTTGATAATTATATTCATGCAGGAGAAAAACATTCTTCAGGCAGATGCACTGAGGATGTAGTAGAGATTAAATATATAGTCTCAAAAATCAAGGAAATATAAAAAATGCCTCAGTTAAATATAAAATTTGAAATTTTCAAATAAAATCGAACTGTGCATATATGTTTATATTCAATATTTTTCCACTGAATATATAGAAAATTGCTTTAGGTTTAAATAAACTCAACATATGCAGAAGAACAAATAAAAGTGGGCTGGAAAGTAAAACTAGTATTTTAAAACTAGGAGTTACTATGATTGACTTAAAAGAAAATCTCAAGGAATTTAATGCATTGAAGTGTGAGGAAGTTTGCAGCTGCACCCCTAGATGCTGATTATGTAGCACGTGACAGCCAAATACAAATTTTTTTACTATGCTTAGCAGTCAGAATCATGAACAGGGAAAAGGCCATGTAATGCCTCTGGTTAAGACAAGAGAAAGAAAAGATTCAGAAAGATACAAGCCCATTAGCTTGATCTCAAGCATATTCAGAACCTTTGTGAAAATGTTGAGGGAACATTGATTAAAGACTAGGTGGGGGAGGGAAGGAAGAGGTAAAATATTGTATGAATTATGTAGCTAAATTGAACTATATTAATCTGATATTATTCTTTGACATCTTATCTTGTAGGCAATATGATGCCAGTAGATACATGTTATTTAGTGTTGGTTAAGCATTTAAAACAGCATCACAAGCAGAATTGTTAATTAACTGGGAAAAATATGCTTTAGCAGATGACCTGCAGAGAAGTTACCTAAGTAATAATGCCAAAAGGGCAGATATTTGTTCAAAGAAATTTCTTAATGATGGTTCTCAAGGCTGAACCTTGATACAACAATTTTAATATTTGCATCAATGGCATTCAGGAAAAAAAACCAAACCAAAACAGAAAGTGAAATTCTTCAAATTATGCAATATCTACAGGACTCCATGAGACTATAGCATATGAAGATTTTCTTGAAGACTGGAGCAAAAAGGATAAACAGAATTAAAATCCACTGTAGGAAGTTCATATGCTCTGCTTCTATCTACCAATATTACTACAATAAATTGTGATCCAGTCAGCTGAAAATAACAGCTATGAATGTTGCAGAATTACCATGAACCCTGAGTATGTTGCTGTGAAGAATGTAAATGTGATCTTAGAAAGATTTGGGTGACATATTCTCTGTGAATTTATGAAAAGTATTAACACAGCACAAGGAGCTGGTGAGACCCATCTAAAATATTAAGATCATGGATGCATTTCTGTAATATTAAATAATAGCTTCACTTGAGGAAAATCAGGGGAAATAATGAAGATCTGGTTAAGGGAAAGATACCACCTGAGAGGAGCCTAATATAGCAGGGCTTAAGTGGAACAATCTCAAAATTGTGACTGGCCATGAATTTGTTCAGTACAGTACAAAATAGTTTCTTCCATAAAATCTCAGACCAGTAAGTTTTAGAATACTCATATTTAAAACAACATAGAGACAAGACAAAATTCTTTTTAGATGAGGCACAGTTAATGAAATAAGTTAAGAAAAACGCCTGTTTGCAATAGCAGGAGACAGAGTTGGATGGTGTGGAAGGATCCTCCCAGTGTTGAGACCTATAGAGTAATTTCAGAATGGTCATTCTTTTCAATACAACTTAATTAGACCAAATTTCCCTCAGTAGAGATTGTAACATGTAGTCGGTTCACTTCCAAGCTTTCTGAGATTAATGGAACAGTTACTTCATTGAAAATATTCATAAAGCTGTATTTAATACAAGAATCAATAACTATATCAGCTAGAACAGGACTATCCTTTAGGAAAAACCCTGGAAAATAAAATTATGTTTCGGGTTTACTTTCCTCTTAAAGTCCTTCCTTCTAATACTGAGGACACGAGTGTAGGCACCACTCAGAACTGCTGTGGTGGGGTTTCAGCTGACAGAAAGTCCTTTCTTCTTTCCTATTTTGGCTGTTAAATGATAAAGTATTCTATAAGAGGTCTTCCTGTCAGAGGAGCTGTTAGAAACTGACTACTGAGGCTGTGTTACAGGAATAGATGTTAAAGCTAAGAGGTAACTTTGCCATCTTTCTCTATGCAGGTCAGAACAGTGCCACAGAGATTAAATAGAATTTCACAGAAAAGCAAAAAAAATCATTTTAATTGAGCCTGGATCTCACAGCACAACATTCTTCCCTTAAAACAGAAAATTTCTTAAAGTAGAATGTTCTAAATGAACTTGAAAAGTGACTTTTAATACTGACATGAGTAAAAAAATTGTTCTTTCTTTAATTCTATTTAATCTTCATGGTCCAGAGCTGTCTCTCAGAAATCTTTCCCATCTTTTCCTTTTCACCTTTAAATTTGTTAACTTTTTTTCCTATATATGGAGACATACATTTAATTCCAATACTTATGACACTAAAAAAACACAAAACAAATAATCCCACTACAAAAAAAGTTTAAAAATTAGTACTAAAAAAACCAATGAGGAAATTTTTAGAACTTTATTTTAAAACTAAGTGTGGGACAAATCTACATAGTTTACATTTTAAAAGCATTTGGTGCTATGAATTGTCCTTGGTCAATTTATAAGTGTAATTCTATTCAAATCACTGAGAAATTCAGGGAGCTTGGAACCCTGAGGACAAAATTGTGCTCTCGATTACCTCTGTGTAATAGGGTATGAATTTCCCCTGATGTCAATATTATTTTTGTAGAACTCATTTAAAATTTTGTCAGAACTGGAATAATTGCATCTTTTAAAAAAATTGTTCATATTTACTTTTAAATCTAATAAAGTTGCTTAGTGGCATTTGTGCATTGCTGGCAAATGTTAAAGCCTTTTCACTAAAACAAAATGTGGAAGACAGAAGACAATTAACTCGAAGTGAACCTAAAAGTTAGAACAGAATTGTACCAGGTAATGGAGCCTGAACATTGCAGCTACTAATTATAGTCCAAATTATGTCCATGGGAGTCTCCGTCTACAAAGCTGAAGGAGAATTTTTCCAACACTTTCACTGCTGGAGCAAGATACTGTAACACATGGGGCCTCAAGGGATGCTGCAGCAAGCAAAAGGAGAAATGCCTTGTTCTTCAGTTGTTCCCTGCTGGCACAAACCTCTCTGGGCCAAAAAAAGAACTTCATAAGCAATCAACTTATCCATCATTAGTCATGGATGGGGAATTTACAAGACAGCTAGAGAATTTCACTACAATAGCTCTTGTTTACCAAAATCGTGCCATAAATAAATTATTTCTTTCTTCATAATGAAACTCACTCTCCTCGGCAAAACATGCAAAATGTAGTGGGAATTTAGATTTCAAAGTTCCAGATTCAGAAATAGACTGCAGGCTGTCATATTTAAACTGTCAGTTCCATACATCTTAACCGTAAATTAAAATAAAATGTAACATGTTCTGCAAAATTAATTTTAAATACGAAAGATATGCTGAGCTTTGAAATTTACTGATAAATGTCTGACAACAGACACCATTAGCATTTAAGACAAAGAGGAAAAAGTTTGTGTTATGAAATTATGGTTAAATAAATTCAAATTGTGCCGTTTTAAGACTGCATGTAGGTATTGTGATATTTTTTCTTTAAAAACAAAACATAATGCAGAAAGAGAAAGAATATGTTCTGTTCATGTAGTTGCTTTACAGTCTAACAAATCAGAGCAGGATTTAGATATACAGATATCACTGCCACATCACTGCACAACAGTAAATGAACAAGTATATTGGAACCCCACTACACTACCTCTCAACAGTTAGGGTGAAGATGTGTCTTTAGATTGTGCTAGCAAAGGCAACAAAGATACCTAAATTCTAAAAATATGAATGTATCTAAACGCTGTAGAACAGCCTTTTCACTAGTGTTATTTCTTCTTCTAGCTAGATAACCTAACAAATCTACAAGAACTTTTCATTTTGTGGTGGACTTAAAATTTCAGACCACTTACAAGATGAGATAAGCAGTCTACCAGCAAGATTCCTGGGTAACGTCTGTGCCTAAGGAAGGCTTCCAAATAGAGTGTAGTGCAGGAAAGTAATGCAACGAGTGGAAGATCCTATCCACAGTATTATACAAGTTTTACCACCTTATGACTTCTCCTACATTGTGTGTCTACACACTCATTTTATTCTTTATTTACTACAAATAATAATAATTATACTACATAATAATACTACATAATAATAATACTACTACATAACACTACCACATAATAATGCTACTACATAATGCTACTACATAATAATACTACATAATAATAATACTACTACTGCAAATAATAATTTTAGTGGAGAACAGAGTACATCTCAAAATTAGTAGAATGACAGTGTGTCGAGAACTGCCAAAGAAAATCTGGTTAAAGATAGTAAACAATGCAAAATACCTAGATTCCCTCTGATCATTTTTCAGAGAAGTCCCTCTTTGAGAGAACTGTAGATTGTTCTGCACAGGTTTTATGATTTGGAGATAATACATTGTTCTTCACTACTGGCATAACACCAGGCACCACATGTCTCCTTCCCTACATCTCCTGTGTTGTTTTTGTGATCACTATAAACGTAGAAAATAGTTTTTCTAGACAAAAACCCAATAATTTCATTCACTTGCAAGACATGAGACTGAGTGACAGCAAAAGTGGGAGGGAATTTGAATTTACCCCACATTGTATCTAGATACTCAGATTGTGTATGTATTTAAATATCTTGTTAAGATGTGTGATGGCCAAAGATCATCAGAGAAACAGAAAGACTATCATCTTAACTCTTTATCTATACCTCAGTGGGACTTCTCTAAAATGCTCCTTCTATAGAGCTATGATTAAATAATATTAGGAACTTCCGACTAATCAAGTAATAAGATTGCTTCTGAGGTGAAGATAGGACAGTAATTCTGTATTTTACAGCATCTGTTTTTTTGTTCTTGTGCAATTCATAATTCCTTCTACAATAAATGAAGCACAGGTTCATAGAAGTTAAGTTGAAGAGTTTGGTATTGTACTGTCATCATTCCTCAGGAAAGTTTATATTCTTTCTCTTTGTGTGCTGGCAAAATCAGAGTTGTATCCTTACTGCATCCTTCAACTTTGGATTTACTTTCTATTACATATTTGATACAGAGCTTAGTAATTTTTAAAGCCTATTGCATCTGAAGATGTTTACATCTTTTGTTCCTAGATTTTAATCAACCAGAATATCTGGAATTTAGTACTATGGTAATCTCACTTTAATTTTCTTACTTTCAGGTCCTCTGTGTGTGTGTGTGTACACATGTGCATCTGTGTACATACTTGTTTGTGTGGGTATGTGCGTGAGTATTGCAACATTAAGTATTTGATTATCCTATTTGGTTGATGTCAGTTTCTCACTTTTTGAACCATTTTAAACTACGTCCAGATTATACATTGATGGGTGTGTAAATGACAGCAATAATAATGATAATAAGGATAATTTCTGCAATTTGGAAGTGAATTTTTCTGATTTTAGCTGTTCCCATAGGATTTTGTTTGCATACAAATTAGGTATAAAAATAGGCTTATTGTGATTTTGGAAATGATCTGAAACACGAGCAGGTAGAGCTTTGAGAAACTGATTTCAGCCTAAGTAACTGCAAATTTGAAGAAAATGAAGAACTTTACAAATATTAGATTCATGCAACTATGACTAGTATTTAATGCATAGTCCTTTATACTGGGAAATCTTACATGTATTATATCATAGATAAAATAAAGAGGAAATGAAATAATTTTTATACAATTAAATGCTCACACATGCATAAATATGCATATACACATACATATACAAGTGTTATACCATTTATGTAGCAAATATAAATATTATACCTTTTTCCTTCTCTGACATACATATGCAAGAGTGGAATTTTTTAGGATCTGAAAATCAAAAGATTTCTAAAAATGTCTTTAAGGTCTGTTTTATCTCTATATGTGTAGACTGACTGGAATGATCCTTAGACATTATGTATCATTATTGAACAATCACATTTTAAATGACCTTTGTAATCAATGAGATCATTACTTGTAAATGGGTAAAACTATATTTTTGGCTTCATGCAACTCCTGAGTTGAGCAGACTGCATAAGACCCCAGTTTTGCTGCTATCAGTAAGAAATTCCTAATAGCTAGAATTTTGAGACCTTCTCATGTTTCATGTCACTTGTCTTCAAATTCTGTTGAAGTCAAAGAAGAGTTGAGGGTACTTTGTAGGCATTGCTATCCAGCTCTTGAGAGTTCTTTGTTAATTATATTTTATTTGAGCTTCAGCATTTGAAATCCAGGTCCCACCCCATCCTGTAAACATTTATACATGATTTCTCAGATGTGTATAATGATGAAGTTCAGTGACGCTATACAAGTATCAGAGACTTTGTAGAATCAGAGCCATCATCTAAAAATCTGCACCCCCCAAATCCAGTGGAAGTTTTACCCTCATATTTTCACCAATGCCACAGTAATTTCTCCAAATACTTTTTGTGACATTACAACTAAAACAGTAAAAAACCTGACAGTATTCATGCAGATTTTATTTGCATTATTGAGTTAAAGCACTTCCCTATTTTGAATGAGGCTAGTCCTTCAAGACAGTCTGACAGGAATAGTTAGTTTTGGGGAAGAACAGGCTTTGAGAAGGAAGACTCAAGGGAAGACAGAGTGTAAGAGAATGAGGCAGCCAGAGCCCAAACCACTTGGATGAACTGTTCTATACCATCCTTGAGTAGTTATTTTCTCTTTTAAAGCTTTCAAGTTTTAATCATTATCTTATGGGATATGACAAGAAATTGTTAAAAGAAATTGCATAAAATAATCTCAAATGAAGCATATTGAATTTGAAAATCTATTCTTATTGCCAGGTCCCTGTAAGACTTAGGGGAACAGCAATTTGTTGACAATATTAAAATTATTATTATTTATTATTTAAAGTAATGAAAAAAATACCGCTACTAGAAGGTACTTTAAAAGTTAATCTTAGGACACAGTCCAAGTGCACTGATTGGGTAAACATATGACAGAATTTTTCAAGATGTCCACTGATACATGTCAGGCTTTAAGGCTTAGACCAAGTCTCAGTGAGTCCAGGGAAGTGCATGCCATATTCAGTTCCCAGTTCCTCCTGGTGTCCATTCTGCCATATCTTCAGCAACTCCTGATATTGTTCGGGAAAGATGTGATTTATAAACATGAAATATTTGAAACCATGATGATGAAGTAGGAATCAGCTCACAAATTTGTCCACAAATGAATGCAGAGCCTCAGGAAAAAATCCAGAAAGGCAATAGGAATAGTAGCTGTTGGAATGCAAAATTCTGAGGCACATTGTTTCCTAGATTACCATCTAAAAACCCTTCCAGATCTACCTGGGAGAAGCTGGTTGCCTTAAAGTGAGTTTCAAACCAGCCCCCTAATCAGTGAACAACAGAAACTCTTCCTGCGTAGAGTAGGCAGCCTCCTGAGCAGGAAAAAGAGGCAAGAAGATGACTGTCATACATCTTAGCAAGGGCATCAGCTTTTTGATTCATGGATTCAGTAGGTATGTCCATGTATGCACTGTCCCCAGGCCAGGAAGCTACTCTTAAGAGTAGCTACTCAAGTCTCTTTAATCTCAAGAAATAATCAACTCCAATTTCCTTTTATTATGTCACTAGCTATGTCTTTGTATTCATAACAATTTTAACATGGAAGATGTTTTGTTTTTTTTTTAATTCTGATAAAGATGTCTCAGTCTAATTAAGATGACCTCACTTTTTTTTTCTTATCTTAGATTTGAGACATTGTACACAATATTTCAATGCCATTTCACAGAATGGTTGTGCTGATACATATGAACGTGTTACATTTACTGTGTAATGTGAAATTATACATCCAAAACATAGATTAAATTTCAAAACATGCAAAGGAAACATCATTTGAAAATGGTAGTTGTACTGATGGCTTGTGAGTATTCTTGAAGGTGCATACGACTTTTCCTGTTTCTCTTATTTCAGCTATTTCAAAATACACTGTAATACTGGGTCTTCGAAGTTACTTTTGCAGTTCATAGAAGATTAATTCAATATCTTTCTTCAGTCTTTTTCTGCTCTTTTAAAATTTTGCGTTTGAATAAACTGAACTTCACTGTGGCTTATTATAGGGAGCCCTGTGTGGTGGATCTCAGATGATTGTATTGCTTATGGATTACCCACACTAAAGAGTAGCCCATAGTGCCACGTACGTTTCTTCCAGCTCATCTGCCATGGTTTGTTCCTGAGGAAAATCAAGCCTCTCAAAAGAGTCTGTATGAAATGCAGGTTTCATCATGACAAAGTGGTATGATCAACCTGGAGCACAAACTTGAACTGAGTGCTGAAAATCACTGTAAAGTTACAAAAGAGCTTGTGGGAGTCCATAAATGGTCATGTACTATTTATTGAGGCCAGTGAACGCTAAAGGAAGGGGTAAAATGGGGTAATTGAGTCTGGGTAGCAAAACCAATTTAAATTGCCTAGGAGACACTTCAAATATTCTACTTCTAATTTAGCAACTCTCTGCTACTTCAGGGTGATGTGGATACTTAGACAAAGAAAATGTCCCCCTGAAAGCTATTAACTAATTAGCTTAATATATATAGATATAAAAATAGCTGTAATAATCATTCTTGGTGATCAAATGTGGGTGGGAGTGACCCACAACAGACTTCTAAGTCTTTCTGTGCTATGCCTCAAGTCACACATTTCATGCAACTCTAGTAGTAAACCCAGAGTTCCTGGTCAGAAATGTCAGTGACTTTAACAATTATGTGTCCTTATATTTCATCACCATGACTAGCATGGTGTGTTTTCATTAGTCCAGCTTACAGTAAAAAAGTTCATGAAGAAATAGAAGAATTTTCAGTTCTGGGTCATGAACTTAGTACCTAGATAGAAGAGTTTGTTTTGTGGCATATTTTGGAGGAAGGTAATAACATATATAAATAAACTTTATTGTCTTTTTTGGATTCCCTTAAGCATGGTAGGTGAATCTGTCATTATCTAGCAATTCAAGGGATTTTTGGGAATGGAGGTGGGAGACAGAGCTCCACAAGATAGTATTAGAAATAAATTGTCTCTAGCAATCTTTCTCCTCTAGAATATAACTTTAATCAATGTATGGTAATTTTTAAAGTCTGAGTAATCTAGAAAAAATAATTTTATTTGCCTAGGGCTCAGCTTCTAGGCAGCTTTCTTGATATTCATATGTTGTTTTGGCCTGATAGCTTAAAGTTTTCTAGCATGAGATAATAATTCCATCTTGGTCTAACTGGCACTTGAAATAGTGTGGTAAGAGGGAATAGAATTCTGCTTTTAATACTGCAACTTGATTAAAATGTTCTAGAATGGGATTTCAGGAAACACATGGGCTTATTAAAATAGCTAATGATTAGAGAAGTCAGCCACGATCTCCAATGTGCATGTTACTTTATCTTGTGAGACCACACAATGGTACCAATCTGGCTGCCTTGCATGAAGTATGGAAAATACTAAAGTAACCTCACTGTAATTGAAATCAATGAAAATATATTTTTGAGCCTGGACCAAAGATATAGAATGCTTTACCTATCAACCATTCTCACGGTGCTTTTCATATCTTATAGACTGCAAACCCAAAAGCCGCAGGCTTTTGCTTATGGTGACTGCCTCAGGACTGTTCACACTGGTTTCCTCTCCGCAGTTATACTCAAGAGTATTGCTGTCTCTTGCTACTTGCTCACACAATGCCTCTTATCTAGAATCCTGTAGTCATTCTCTTTCTCACTTTCACTCTGCTTTACATTGACCAGATGTTATTCTAGTTACATACCCTTTCCAGAATGGGATATATTATAGGCACATCCACTGTGCAATAGAAATTTTGATTATGCTGATTTAGCTGTGGTTACATAGAAGGTAGGATATAGCACTTGAAAGAGATAAGTCTTGTACAGACAAAGGCTACATAATTAATTTACATTAGGATACTATAGTTAGTTTATCTAATTTAATGGAGAAGAGACACCATATTTGGAGTACTTGGTCCAGTTCTGGGTTTCCCAGTACAAGAAAGATATGCAGCTACTAGATGGAGAGCAATGAAGGACCACTGTGACAATTAAGGGTTGGGAACCTCTCCTATGTGAGGAAGGCCTGAAGGAACTGGGCCTGTTCAGCCTGGAGCAAAGGAAGCTAAGGGGAATCTCATGAATGTGTGCAAATATCTGAAGGAAAGGTGGAGAGAAGACAATGACTGGCTCTTTTCAGTGGTTCACAGTGACAGGAAAAAAGGCAATGCACACAAACTGAACTGCAGAAAGTTCCATTCGAACATCAGAAAAGGCTTTTTTTTCAGTGTGACAGTGACAGAGCTCTGACACAGGTCACACTGAGAGGCTGTGGGGACTCCATCCCTGGAGATATTCAAAAGCTGTCTGCACACAATCCCTTGCAATTTAGTCAAGGTAATCTTGCTTGAGCAGGCAGTGGTAGGACAAAATGACCCCTAGCGGTCCCTTTCCAGCCTTAACCATTCAGTTTTTCTGTAATTCTGAAAAAGTGAAGAACTATGATTTATCTGCACAAAAATCCTCAAAAAAAAAAAGGGGGTGGTGGTAGGAATAATCCAACTAAAAAGGAGGTACAGATGACTGGGTTTGAATTAACTGTTGAAAGGCTGAAAAATGAATCAAACCTTGAACAGCATATTGACCGCAAACAGAGCTAGAGAGGCAAACATTGACATCAGCAGACTGAATATATTTTGAGGCTGTCTCTCTATGTGCTCACATCTGAGCCTATGCCTTAACTCTCTGTGACTGCTTTGTAGCAGAGCAAAAGAGTAATTGACATTCTAGCTAACGTAGGCTGAAAAATGACCTTATTTCTTTACTTTATCCCTTGCTTAGCAGGATATGAGGGTTAAAGAAGGTCATTTGATTGAAAATCTGCCAGTAATTCACCGTAACAAACACCAACAAAATGATTGCAATACCATAATTTTTGTATTGTGTACAAGTGAATTCATTTAATTAAGCCAATTCATAGTACAATGCTAAAAGAACTAGATTCTGTTTTCAGACAGAACTATGTTCTCTCTATATTTTCATTTTAGACCCTATTAAATAGTATCTAGAAAACATTTAGACTGACTATGTGTAAACACTTAACTAAAGAGGTAGGAATGCACTATTTGTTGTGTAGGTGGTTACTGAAACTTCAGATAACTGGGAAACACAGTCAGAAGTGAGAAGTAGAATCCTTTTGTTAAAACAGCCGCTATGCAAATAGTCAACAATACTGACCTTTAAATTATTGTAATCAGGAAATCTGTACACTGTACAGTGTATTAGCTCCAATTTTTTCAATTTACTGTAGATTTCCTTCCAACACTGAAAGGAAAAATCTCATTGCTTTTAACAGAGGATGTCATTATAGCACAAAATATGTCATTCTAACATAGAGTTTTGCAACCAGGAACAGGATTACTGGAAAAAAGTTTTCTACAGCTTAAGTATGTTGAAAATCTTAAGGAAATAAAAAACTGTCAAAAAACCCCTTTAGAATTGATTTTTTTCCACTGATAACATTTTTTCAATGACATTTAAAATTTCACAAAATATGGTACTTTTGAAATTAATTGATCTTACCATCTGCCATGAAAAACTAATAAGTCTGCAAATATTCACAGTATTTAGAAGCTTCTTAAAGAGGTTTAACAGCAGAGAATGACTAAAGAAAGCACTTGTCTCCAAATCCCAGCTCTGAGTTAAAATAGGCACACTTGAAAGACCCAGAAGTAAGAAGTGTAGATGGAAAAGGATTGACTGGAGGAATAGAAGTGTATGGTTTGTGAATTTGTTTCCTAGAGTGGATGATTAGCATAATTAATCTATACTTTGCACTGACCCAGAGGGGTAGAGATTCCTTGATGCACCTGGTGAATAGAGTGATTGAGTAAACTAAAGGAGGGAATTATTAACGCAGTTACAGTAAGCCTTTTTGACTAGCAAGCAGGTGCTTACAATTCTTTGTAGCTGCCTGTGTCTTGGGGAGAAGACAAGAATGTGATTTGACTGCCTTTGGCCTAACTTGTGTCCTGCAGAGCTTGTAGATGGGAATGCAATGACTGCAAGAAATGGAGATTCACTGACTGCCTGATGGGGAAGCTGGTGGAAATCAGGAGCTTATCAGTGTCTTTTTTTCAGAAATATGTTATATCACTACTGGCTATTAGGGAATCTGCCCGTCCAGCCTTTCCTTTCTTTTTTTTTCCCCACTTCCCACCACATCCTTCCTTTTTAAAAGCAAACTCCCTGAAGAGATGCATGTGGCATAAGTCATTTAAATGCAAGGATTAATTTCAACAGAAATACCTCAGCAAAACACAAAAATGTGGTAGTGAGATTTACTAGAACCTCCTAAAGAAGCTGTATCTTCTTTGTTATTTCTTTCTATTTTTTTAGAAATCCTTCATACAAGTTAATGATGTAAAAATCCTGGCTGCTGTTTAACTTCAGGAAAACCTCTATTTTAAGATTATCTCAAAAATAAGCAAAGGATTAAAAAAAAAACCCATGCATGACTCAAGATCTACACCATGATAGAGCTTATGAGATGTGAGATTTTTTTGGTTGGGGTGTTCTATTTGGTTTGTTTGGGTTTTCTTTGAGCTGTTTTTTTGTTGTGAACTTCAAGGAAGTTTAGGAGGAAGTTTTTTATGGAAAGGGTCATTAGGCACTGGAATATGCTGCCCAGGGAGGTGGTTGATTCGCCTTCCCTGGAGGTGTTTAAGTTACGGGTGGATGAGGTCCTGAGGGACATGGTTTAGTGTTTTGTGGGAGTGGTTGGACTCGATGATCCGGTGGGTCTCTTCCAACCCGGTGATTCTCTGATTCTGTAATAGAATCAGAATCAGAATAATAGAATAGAATAAGAAAGATGAAAATAAATTCCCACATCTAAAACTAAATCTATTAGTTTACTTCCTCAAACATGAAGTTTGTGTACACATGGAAGGAAAGGCTGTGGAAGATTGACAGTGCCAAGAAATTAGCATATAAACCCCAAGACATTGCTTCAAAACCTTTATTCAAAGCTATGAAATATCTGTCTAATTTATGGAGAATAAAGTTAGATCCTGAAGTGATATGTAATTCTAGATTATAATTGATTTCGATGGACTAATTTATAATTGATTTTGATTGACAGATTTTTATAACTTGCAAAATAACTTTAGTGGTGTTTTTATGCTGCCACACTATGAATGGATTTAGAGGACCAGCCCATAAAACATGAGGGAAGTTTAATATAAGATAAAACATATGACTCAGAAAATAATACTAACATGGGCATAAAATATTCACTTTCATGTATGCAATTTCACTCATTTAAGCATTTGTTTTCCACACTATTCTCTTGCCCTTTTAACAATAAGATAGCAAACCTATTTATTGTGGGTTAGTGAGAAGAGAGATTTCATAAGATTTAGAGCTTTGATATGGCACTAACACAGAGTAGAATAAGAAATAACTGCAAGAAGGAAAGAAATGGTTATACTGAACAATGAAAAAGAAATAGCAGCAGATAATCAAAATTGAAAGACAAGTATGAATGGTGTTAAGAAAGCCAGTGTCCTTGCATTCAATACCTTACTGAATATGTTATTAAACATGCCTGTGTCATTCACTAATTAATGCCTAGTGGTGTCCATGGTTGAATTTTTTGCCATAACTGTCAGAGCACCTTTGCTGAAAAATTGTATTGTGTAATCGTAACTAGCCAATTTACTTTAGCTTTCTTCGCTATGCAGATAGACACACTGCAAATGGCTGTTGTGATTCACTTAAATCTATTTTTAAGGGATACATTTTATGACAGAGAAATGAATGATCAAATTCTAAGTGACAAAGTTCAAGGTGAATAGCAGAGAGTAAGTTAAAAGTATTCCTCATAATGTGATTCTGTTAAAAGTCTGTTATAAATTATCTGTGCAGCAAGGTTGTCAGGTGGTCTGTAAATAGAGTCTGACCACTATATGTAATTCTGCTGGAGTAATAAACCTAGTGATACAAACATTTTCAAAGTCCTTACCTTCTCCTCTCAGTTCACTCCCTTTTCAAATGCATCTGAACTGTTTTATGCAACTGAGCTGCACTGAGAAGTTGAATTTTTGAGTTTTCAAAAGCATAGAATATTCAAGCATAAACCAAGCAGATACACAGATCTATGAATTCAAATCTCAGTTTTGTGTAATGATTGAATAGATCACTTTCCCCTTCAACTTAACAAAGAATTAAATATTATTTGAGACACTTACACTAGGAAGCAAAACCACCTCTGTTAAATCTACCAACAACCACTCAATTACATGTTTTCCACTAGCTATGCTGGTCATGGCACAACTGGAAGGATATATGATTTCTTTAACTACATGGTGGGCATCCTCTCATTTTATTGGGAGCTTTGTTCTGTTTTTTATGATCTCAAATTCCTCTTGAAGGTTTGCAGAAAAATGTATTTGTAAGTCTGAGTTAGATATATATTTTTCACATCTAGCAAAAATATTTCCATTCTAAGTTGTCAAAGAACTTGGTGAAGGAGATAAAGAAAGCATAAATGAAGAGTGCCCATCTGAACTAAAGAAGGATAAAGCTTACTTATTTAACTTCCAGACAGAGACTCACCTTGAGTTTGGGAGGGAACAGAGATGGTACTAACAGGGCTTTTGTTCTTTCATAGATATAACACACTATGTCTTGACAGACCTTTATTTTCAATCCTACTGTCTGTATCCCACAGAGAATGTGGTGTCTTCTGATGGAAAATTGTATGCTATTCATATGTTCATGCTATTTTAGCTTTTCTTCCTTTGTTTTAAAGGATTATAGTTTTCAAGAAAGTGAGAGATTGATAAGAATGAAATAATTGTGTTGTGGTATGAGTAATTACCAAACAAAGCAATTTTTGCACCTCTCTTACATTACAAAAAGATTATGGACATGTTAATTATATAGTTAAAAGTCACACTAGAGATTATGTCTTATGAATATTGTTGGTACACTCTCACAATACTGTGATATTAATGATCAAAATAACACAGTCCTCTCACTATGGGTTAATTTTGTATTTATTAGAGTATTACTGATCATAATGATTTCATTTTGTATTCAGAAATGTCATATGTTTCTCCATAGGTGTTTGTGGACACTTAAAATAAATTGTTTCTTTCCTCTCTTGAACTTTTTGATGACATGATAACGCAAAACACATTTCCACTAACAGAGTCTCTCCCAACCCACTTCGCACAGAAGTGCAGATCTTCTTCTATAGCATCTGAATTAGTAAAGTAAAGATTTTCACCTCCTGAAAAATAAGGAAGGGTGTACAATTTAAAAGGCATTAAAGACTGTGCACAATATAAGATTTTTTTTTCTATTTAAATAGTGAAGTTATGAAAGAATTTGGAATTTTAATAGATATATAGAAAATGTTGACTTGGCAGTACAGTCTTTGAGAAGAAAAAATTATATACCAGAGATGACTTACAGTTAAGATGTTAAGACATACTAGAAGACGCTCATTTTGGATTTAAAAACAAAACAAAACAAAACCACAACAAATCAACAAACAAAACCACCAAATCTGTTCAGAGTCTGGAAGATTAAACAATCATTGACTTCAGCAAAAATCTCTTGCTTTTTGTAGTTTGCTTCTATTTACACAAGCTAACAGACTTCTAGTTGGCATGAAGTGAACTTCAGTATTTATATATACCTTCCTGACTGTCCTTCTCATGGATTTGTATAGATCTAAAGTAGAGTAAGCAGAGCTTGAGTGTTATTCATAGGATGGTCTACTAAGGACACTGATTTTTGCACCAGAATGCTGCATATACCTGTCATTATAGTCCTGCCATTCCTGTCATTATAGTCCTACCATTTATGACTAGATACATGAGAGAAGGCTGACATTTTTGTCTTGTTGATTTTGGTTTGAGAAAGGAAACTGAAACTCCTCACTGCTGCTAGTTTGTGGGTAAGAATGGAAAAGGATCAGCTAGGCTCAATCATCTTGCTCTGTTCAGCATCATTACCTTGAATTGCTGTACATTTAAAAGAAAATATGGAATTATTTTTCTCTACTAACAGAAAGACTGAGGATTGTGTGTTTGTAATGAATCTGTTGTGGCCATAATTCCCAGTGTCCAAAAGCAGCTGGACAAGGTAGACTGAGCATTCAACATTATTAAAATTCTCCAGATTATAGGTTCTTCAGTATATAAAAGATGAATTCACTTTCATCCTCACAGTTTAATCTTAAAAATAAAGCAACGTCTTTACAGTCATGGTACAAACTGGAACAGAAATCTCAGGAGGTAAATGCTTACAAACCAAAAGAAAACAACATTGTAAGCTAAAATATTTTGCTTGAACTTCCAAATGTCTCTGCCCTTTTTCAAGTGCCTAATGAACACAGATGCAGGCTACGTATTTCTGTTTCTTAAACCACTGACCCTTTTAAAATAGAGATATAATAGGTAGTTCAGCTGGACTTAGTAACATTTCTGTTCCTCTAGCATTACAAAAAAAAAAAAAAGGTAAAATACAGAAAATGTACTTCCCCTTCAGTGAAGAAGAATTTTGTAGTTTCTTATGTGTTCCTGAAGAAAACATTTTTGGATTGTAAGGTATAGTAATAATGCATATCCAAATTTAGTTATTACAGACTGCTGAAGTAAAAGTTCCCACAGGAAAATCCTTTTTAAATTTCACCAGATCTGACATTTTTTCTACCATGATTCACTAAATAAATTTTCTGTCTTTTCTTCTGGTCTTTTCCAAAACCAAATGCCTTTAGTAAGACTCTTAAGTCCATGGTCAAATGACTAGAATGGCTTTATTATTAAAAGAGTCGAATGATGAGTACCAACATTAATATAGATCTATTTATTATGTTTTGCTTTAAATATTAGGAATTTTCATATTCTTTCTAAGCAATCAAGCTGCCCATGAAGCTGTCAATCTCTAGTGTTATGTTTTGACTTGGACCTGAGTGCTGTGTTGTCTTGAGAGTTAGACTGCTTAACTTACTAAGCAGGGTTATGGTCCCTTTTTCTCAAAATGGCGGTGGTCTGGGGCACTTCAAAGCTAAACCAGGCAATAGACAATAATTTTATGTTATTAAAGTTTTTCACCTGTTAATGATTTAGCCTGTTAATTCTAGCTAACCTAGCCAACAATGTGACAGGACAGCCCTATCTTCAGGAACACCCTGCCTGTAGCTTTCAAAAGAACTAAGTGACTTAACAAGACTTCATTAAAAAAACTAGTATGTCATTGAATTGTTTATATTATCTAAAACAATTGCTGCATAGACTTATCTGAGGCTACTAGGAAAGAAACCCTTACAAAGGGCCTGCTTTTATTTGTTAAGTTACTATTGAATGCAGCTGTTATCTAGGTGGTTACCTGCAGACACTTTTATTTTGTGTGAAGCCTTAAAGGGAACTAGTTTAGGTTTACAGCTTACAAACAGCTAATACTGGCATCAAACACCATCAACTCTATGTGCTGCTATAAAAGATCTAAAGTCATCTGTTTAATATATCTAAAGATGAGCTCTGACTCTAGAGGGTTGGTGCAATTTATATCGTACTGTTTTCTGACTTCTCATTACACTTTTGAATCTCCCTCACGTATCTTGGTGTTTTGATCTGCTTGAGTCTGTGCAATGTTTAAATTGTCTTTAACCTCTGAGCAACATGTCAAAGAAAAAAAAATTCCAAAGCAAACACCAAATCTGACCATAGGATTTGCTGATTCTCTGGGAGACTCCAAACCCAGAGTCCTGAATATCATGCACCCTCATAGAGCTTAACAGTTGTGGTGGCTTGGAGAATATGATGGCAAAAACCCCATGGAAGTAAGTGGATTTGTGTGGTCGCAGAAGAATAATGTTAAGTTCAGATACTCCTAATTTGAGACAGTCCACTTAAAACAAATAATTACATGTAGGATGTTTGTCATTACTGTTAACATTACGTTCTTCTCTCCCTTCCCACAAAATGCTGTTTGGATAGTAGAGTTAAAATAAGGTTATTTGTGAAATTCTTTGCCTTGACATCTGAAAAATTACCCTCCATTAATGTCTTATTTTTCATAAAGCATTGATTTTTATGCATGTTTTAGGAAAGTATTTTCCCTAATTATTGTGAAGTAGTATTTCCTGTAAAATGGACAATTCCTCTTTCTAGAATTTCAAACTAACAAGAAAGTTTATGTCATTTCTGCATTCCTAATAATGAATATTTGAACCAGAATAACTAGAACCTCTAAAAAAATGCTGTAATTGTAAGTTTTTCTCAGAGTCTTTTGGAATGTTATTGATTTCTTTTTCTTATTTTGTCTTTTCCCATGAAACATGAAGGTGTCCTTATTGCTGTTAATCTGAAGATTCTTAAAAGCAATTCTGATTAAAAGTCACTATATCTGTTTCCTAGTGGTTGCTGCAGGTTTACCTTCTACTTCCTGGTGAATATTGCTTAAACCCATAGTTGTGGGAGAGAAAATTCCCTCTGGGATTATTGCTCTCTCCTCAGAGGCAGATCTCCAATGAGTAAGGAGCCCCACAAAAATTATTTCTTTTAATAAGAGAGGAAGAGGTAGAAATAGAGAGCGTCCTATGGTAATGACTAACTTGATAGCACATTTCCTTTTCCTACTGTGGAGGAGAATCAGAGTTGAAAGATGACATAATTTAGCAGCCAGATCTGAAGAACAGGATGAGTCCAAGGTTGAACTTGGATCTGAATTAATATCTGTGATGTTCTGTCATCTCTGATATTTCAGCCAGATGATCCTAATGGTACAGAGTAATTAATTTTTCTCATTTTGCCAGTCTCTTTACCAAGTTTTCTTGGAGGTAATCATAAAGTTAAAATTGAAGGGTTGCATTTATACAAGAAGTATTCTTTAGTCCTCCCACTTGATGTCTACATAACCCACATCAGCAATAGGTACTGGGACAGCAATGGGACCACAAGGCCTACTGGTGAACAAAGTTCAATATTGAACAAGGTTCAATGAACAGTGTTCCATTTAACTTAGCTCATTCTTTCTTCCTGTTATGACTCGAAGTACAACAGACCACTGTGTATGACTTCATACTGTGGTAAACACAGCCCCTCTGATACTTCCAGACAATAGATTTACTCTCTTTTTTTCTCTGTCATACTGTGAGATTTCATTCTGTGAAAACACATGGAGGTTCAAGTGTTGTTACTTGTTCAACACCTCCTAATTTTATTTTTTACTCCTACAGATATCACCTCTTTCATAAATCATCCCAAGTGACAGGGGACAGGAGAGAATGGCCTCAAGATCTACTGGGGAAGGTTTAGGCTGGACATTAGAAAAAAAAATCACAGAAAGGGTCATTAGGCGCTGGTGGGGCCTGCCCAGGGAGACCGTTGAGTCACCATCCCTGGAGGTGTTTAAAGGATGGGTGGACAAGGTGCTGAGGAGCATGGTTAAGTGATTGGTAGGAATGGTTGGACTTGATGATCTGGATGGTCTTTTCCAACCTGGTGATCCTATGATTCTACAATCTCTTCAACAGAGGTGAACACATAAGGACATTGTAAGAAGTTGCAGAGGGATTTAACATTTCCTTAACCAAAGTCCTGACAAGTAACTGCTGTCACTCAATGGTAAAATTTCCTGGTGGGAATTGTGATAATTGAATATGATAATTGCTAAATATTGATGTCAAAGATGGCACTTCAGTCTTGGTGGCAACAGATTGAATTTCACTCAGAATACAACCACTTTTAGCTTTCTAAACAGCATGCACATGTTGGCCCACAGAGAATTACTACAGAAGGTCTATGTGGTGGTTGTGCTTGATATTCTTCTGTGTCTGTGGAGTTCCTATTTAGAACAATATTCAAGAAGAGTTGCATGTGTAAATACAGACATCCACCTATGATGCTGCCACCTGTCTACACCACTTATGAAATACCCACTAGAAGAATATTCATGCTAATAAACTAGTAGAGTCAAAGCCTGCTAGGCTTCAGGATAAATATAATGCTTTGCCTGTCAGAGCATACATTGAGATACATTAGCAGCCTGCATGTTTAATAAAAGGTATAACATATTTGACCAACTTCTGGCATTACCTATACTAGAGCTGATAGTTTCTAGTAGTTATTATCACAATAGCACGACAATAAATGCACTGTGATCTAAGCAGGAGCCAGTTATGAGTGGAAGGTCTTTTTATCCCAGAGATGCAGTCAGGCACCTATTTCATCTGTTTCTAGCTTGTGTGGCTACATCATTGTCAGAAATATCTTCACATAACAGTTTTCAGAAATTCACTAGGACAATGAAAGTAGTTTGCTGTAGCAAAATAGAGTTTAGAGTTAAATATCTGGTCAGTGACCTTGAGACTGAGGCCTTTATGTGAACATCCAACAGCACGTAACATGATGTCTGAAAAATCCAAATCATTCCCTAAAAATGAAATTAATAACCAGCTTTGTTTGGCTCAGGCATTATCTTTTCCTAGTACTCCATGCTAGTTTGCTGACATTATATATAGTAGGTGATAAAATCTGTATCTTTCCACACCTGCCTTTTTAATCTTGAAACTAACTAAACCATTACAGACTCAAGTGGAAAAGAAAGCACGAAGACCCAGACTGCTACAAGGATCAAGTAAGCAAAAGCAGCTTGTGACTAGAATTCTCAAAAAGATGCAAGTCACTAAGAATTTTTTCATGGACTAGTGAATTAGAGACACTTGTTTTGTATCGACCTGTTTGCCAAAGGCCCTAGAAACCACTTCAGTAATATTGATACTGATATAAGCTGTAAAATAATAGACAGTTTAACAAAGGTTAGGAACAGCTTAGGGACAGCTTTGGCATATTTATTCTTTTGAAGCAGATTTTCTCTCTGAAAAAAAATGAGATCTTGCTACGGCCTCAACATTCCAGAAAGTGTCAAACTGGATGAATGAATATCAGTGTCATCTTCAATCATATATCAGAATCAGGTTCTGTTTTCTTGAATCACAGTATCTTGGTCAAAACCACATGAACAGTCCTTCACCAGTTCATTCCAGGAGTGGATCTAGGAACAGATAAATCTACAATACAAAAAGCTTTTCCTGTTCTTCCTAAGTTGCAAAGACTGCTCTCAAATAGAGAGGATCTGTATTTTATAGCTCCACAGACCTTGTAAGAACATACCTCATGCTATGTACCTGTATAAACGTTGAATTTCTTGCAGGAACAGTGCATATATATATTCTCTGTTCTTAGCAAATCAGCAACTTTCAAAACTGACTGGAAATAAGAGTCCACAAAATTCAACTAACTCCTCCATGTTCTGTGGGTCCACTTTCTATGATGGTATTGCATGGTTTTGTCTAAAACTCAATTGTTCTTTCAACATGTATTTTGTATGGCTAAGGGGTTAGTTGCACTGTTAGCACTCTACTGCAGCTGTGATATTTCAAATCACTGCAGGGCTGGTCAAACAGATGAAGATACAAACAGGTGCACACATATGAATATAAAACAGAAAATGCTCTTCTTTTTGATGGGTGAGAAAACAGAGAGGCAGGCATACTGTCCCTGTCCATGTCAGATTTTACTAACCCATTCGTTACTGTACTAATACAAAATGCTTGTCGCAGAAATTTTAAAAATATGTTCCCAGTTTGGTTTTCCTTTCAGTTTGGTGGGTTGTCTCTTTTTCTTGATTCATAGGTAACTATTGCTACCAACTTATCTGAAACATTTTAGGATAAAACTTATTAAAAATATTTATGTTGTCTTTCCTTATAAAGAAATATTACAAACATTATATTAATGAGCTGACACTAAGCTGAGTGCTTTTCCAGCACTGTTTCAATATGGTTTAGTAATAAATTTTAATGAAGGTTTTATGACAATCTACAACCTCAAAAATAGGGTATTGAAAAGAATGGAATTATTTGTGCAGCAAATCATACAAATTCCCTCTTGCTTTCATTCTAAAATCCAAATTTGACTGTGCATAAATTTTCCCAAAGTAATTATTCACTTAGAGACTTTCATACCCTGAACAGGGATTGAACTGGCAAACCCAGGCCCTTCTCTAGGATCAGAGAGCATTTTGATATTTTCATTTAAACTTGCATGCTGTTTTCTCTCAATACAGCTTCTTAACAGGTATTTAAGAGTTTTTAGTGAATATAAGGCAAATTCCTTTTCGGCATGTATGTATATGGGCAATGTAGGTGCAATCTGAGCTTTTTCATGCCAGATTCCACTGTGATGGGGTTTTTAGATTACTTGATATGCTACACACACTGACCTATGGCAACAGGAAAACTTTCCCATGGAACATGTATATATCGAGCCTTCCTCGGCTGATTTCCTTAAATATATTTTGATTTCTTAAAAACATATGTTTTGTTTTCTCCAGTTTGGGTGGAACAACATTTAATTGAAACTAGGTGTTCAGGAGAGGGAACTTGAAGTGTTGAGCATAATCCAAACCAGTATAATTGCCTTTAGAACAGCTTATAAATTGAGACACAGGAATACGGAGACATAG
>WAAB01015837.1:0-10947 GCA_013389865.1 Piaya cayana
CCACTGCTGTGGTCACCCCGTCACAGAAAGTCACTAAGTTGATCATACAGGACTTGCCCCTGGTGAAGCTGTGATTGTTGCCATTCATCATCTCCATGCCCTCCATGTGCTTTATCATAGCTTCAAGGAGGATCTGTTCCCTGATCTTCCCAGGCACAGAGGTGAGGCTGAGAGGTTGTAGTTCCCAAGGTCGTCTTCTCTACCCTTTTTAAAGGTGGGCAAAATGTTACCCTTCTTTCAGCCACCAGGGACTTCTCCTGATTGCCATGACTTTTCAAATCTCTTGGAGAGCGGCTTGGCAACCACATCTGCCAATTCCCTCAGGACTCTGGGATGAATTTTGTCAGGTCCCATGGACTTAATATATGTTCAGGGTCCTCAGCAGGTCATGAACCTGATCCTCCTCTACAGTGGGAGAGGCTTTACACCCCTGGTCATCAACTTGAGGGAAAGAAGTTGTTGAGTACCTCAGCCTCCTCCTCATCTGTTGATACGAGGAGCAAATAGGAAGGTCAGAGAAAGAAAATTGAAAGTCATAGAAAGGAAATCGGGTAACTGACAGACAAGAAATAATTAAAAAATAAATACAGTGAACTGGATAAAAGACATTTAAAAAATTGTAAAAGCAAGAGAGTACAGAACAGATGGGAAAATATTAAAAACTATGGATAGACAGCTTGATAAAGCTAGACATAGAAAGAAAATCTGAAAAGCAACAGGGTTTAGAATAGACAAAAAAAAATAAAAATAAAGACAGCTAACTGGGAAATTTAAAAATCTATGCTATTAATGAAGTAAAAGAAAGGAAAAAAGTAAGACAGCAAACTAAGTAAATGAAGACAGAAAGAAAACGTAAAATATGGCAGAGGATAGAATAGACAACAAAAAAGAAAGATAGTGAACTGGGTAACTATAGACAGAAAAAAAATTAAGCAATAGGGTACATGAGAGACAGGAATGAATTAAAAAATAGGGACAGAAAACACTAAAATAAGCACAGGAACAAAATTTAAAAGCATGGAGATAAAGAAAAGAAAGAGGGTTTTTTTTTCAAAAGGGCATAAAAGTAAGTAAACTGAAAAAGAACATCTTAAAATTGGCAGGGTACCTGACAGAAAGTAAAGAATTAAAAAATAGGCAGTGAACTGGATATATACAGATAAAAAGTAAATTAAAAAAAGCAGCAGGGTTAAGACAATAAAAGAAAAAAAAATAGGTAAAATTAAATAAGTATAAAAAAAACTTAAAAATCCACGGGTTATAGGAATAACAAGAAAAAAATGAAAGACTGTGAACTCAATAAATTAGACATAGTTAATTTTGGACAAGTTTCTGTAGTTTTGGAGGACTGCTATTTTATAGAACATTATTTCCAGAGGACTGATGGGTATTCTGGCTTTCTGGAAGGCCTTTGAGTGCATACAGAGCATTCTGGGGAGTGTTAATGGATGCTCTCCATGCTGTGCACCAGCTGAGTAAATCTGGTATGTGGAAGGAGAAGAGAATCAGAAGAGTAAAAGCAAGAAAACTCATGGATTGTGATAGAGACAGTTTAATACGTAAAGCAAAAGTCAGACACACAAGCAAAGCAATATAAGAAATTCATTTACTACTTCACAGCAGCTAACAGGTTTTCAGAGACATTTCCAGGGAGGCAGGTTTCCATCACACGTAACAGTTACTTGGGAATACAAATGTCACCGCTCCCTTCCTTCTTCTTCCTCCAGCTGTTAGTGCTGAGTGTGAGCTCATACAGCACGGAATACTCCTTTGTTGAGTGGAGTCCTGGTCATGTCCCCTTCCAGACTCTTGTGCAACCCATTCTGATTGCTACTGGGGCAGCATGAAAAGCAGAAAAGGATTTGATGCTGCAGAAGTGCCACTTGGCGGTGACTAAACCATCCATGTACTAGGAAACATTTCTTCATCAAAAGGGTTGTCAGGCATTGGCAGAGGCTGCCCAGAGAGGTGGTAGAATCTCTACCCCTGGAGTGATTTAAAATATGGGTAGATGAGGTGCTCGGGGACCTGGTTCAGTAGTGGGGACAGGTGAAATTGGACTCAATGATCCTAAAGGTCTTTTCCAACCAAGCAATTCTATGATTCTATGATTATCAATACTATTTTCAGCACCAATTCACAGCATAGGTCCATACAATCTACTATAAAGAAAATTACCCATCTCAGCTAAAATCAGCACATCTACAAATATCTTTATGTGGCATGTGACAGATGTGTGTGCAGACAGTCTCTTGGAAAGTGTCACTTGCTGCTTTATCTCTCTCTGCTCCCCACGGTGAGGACATGCACAGCAACCAGCCCTGACAGGAGGTCCCCATTGTTCTGACATTTGCCCTCTGGAAAGCCCCAGGAGCCTTTTCTGGGCTCTGCAAGGATCCATGTGGGGCCCTAAGTACCCCCAGAGCCTCCAGGACTGTAGCTGGGCTTTGCAGGGGACTGTAACAAGTCCCAGTTGCTCCTTTCAGTGGCCAGGGGTCTTGGTCAGGTTCTGTAGGGACATATGTAGAACACTAATTGCCCTACAGAGTATCCCACGGCCTTATCCAGGCTCTGCATCTCCCCACTGGTCCTCCCCTGGACCTGGTCACAGCCACTTGCCCCATGCCCAGGGCCAGCAGACATAGCCAAGGGCACAGTGGGACAATCAAATATTTGTTCATCCACACACATGAGAAAAATGGCATTGAGTTGGTGCTTACTTGTGAGCTTTCAGCCTTGACCATTTTCTCCCCTGACCTATGCCCATTGTCCATTGAGCCTTATTTTTTAACCTTTGAGATGTGTCAATCATTGCTCACTCACTTACTTATGAGCTTTTAATCTTGAGCTATGACCTCTGACACTCAGCCCTTGAAACATCATTTACTGCTTGGTCATTTACTTGACCTATGATCTTTAACATTTGACCTTTGACCATTTAAAAACCTAATTTGACAAATATTCATTTTCTTTGTTCTTTGACCCTTGACACGAGGCACAAGAAATGCAAGGGAAAAAAAAAGTAAAAAACAGGGACAGGGAGACAAATGCAGACATAGAATTAGGATTTAAAATGTGATGAGGTACAAGAAATACAGGAAAATTCTAAAAAATAGGGACCAGAAGATAGATAAAGGATAGATACCCCATAGCAGGTAAAGGAAGATCCAGAAATAATTTTTTTTAAGTGAGGGGGTATGAGAAACATAGGCAAGAATTAAAAAATAGGGGCAGTTAGCTGGATAGAAGGAAATATTGAAAGAGATTTTCCAACTCAACATAGCACATGAAACCTAGGAAAAGTAAGAACAGAGAGATAAGCAGAAGGAAACACAGGATATTTTAAAAGGAATGGGGTTCAAGAAATATAGACAGGACCTGAAAAACAGGAGCTGGAGAGAGAGATTGAGAGACAGAGAGAGAGAGAGAAACTGAAAAGGACAGAAGGTACAGGAATTTTTGGGGAACCATACAGGTAGGTATGCAGGCAGAGGGAGAAGTAGGCAGGGAGGAAGGCAGAGGTATAGAGAAGGGTGGCAGAGATCTGCTGCAGCCAGCAAACCTACGCACGCACCGCATGGGGCTGCCATGACAAGCAACAAAACTTCAGCCCAGCCAAAACTGGGACAACCTCCACCTCATATCCCACTACAGTGATGTACTCAGGTTTCACCCTGTGCCATATATCACAAGCCACCACCTCTTTCTCATCCTGCAGTAGCCATATAGGTTTTGGGCCCTTCTTCTATGTAAACTGTCCTTCTAACATCCATAACATTTCCATAAAACATCAATCAACTTTCCACAGAACTTCTGCCAAAGTTATCTAGTCTATGACTTGGGCTCCACCTGTTGCAAGGATCACTCAGGACAGGAGACATTCTCCGATGTCAGCTCTTCCTATAATTGTGAAGCAGAATTCACCCCGTGTTTGATTGTTCACCCACTAAAAGGGAATGTGAACTGAGTTTAGACCATCATGGGACAGGGTTAGTTTTACCCTACTGATTAAGTGTTGTTGCAATAGCAATCCTGAATAGAAGAAGCAGCACAGGACCACCAAAGACAGCTCAGGTGGTGTCATGGCTGCACGACCATGGCATCCTGCACAACTCCTCCACCAGTTTGAATGGCTCCTGCTACAGTGATTCTGATTATGTAAGGAAACGTGGGTCGTGGCACTTTGACCCTCCTTGAAGTTGCTGGAAAAGGGCTGCTTTGCTAAGCCATAGGGTGGAGAGTGGCTAGATGGAGGCCTGGTGGACACTCCACATCAGCGGCCACATCAAAGCCCATGTTTGGGCATGGATAAGTTGGGGAGAATGAGCTCACCATTATGTCTCTGACTCTCATTTGCCTATCAGGATGACTAAACTGGCTCCTGGTCACATCCTCCCTTACCAGAGATACACCATAGCTACAGAACAAAGACTCAGAGATGATCCTCAAAGCAAAAGTATTAATAAGATTTGTGAATAGAAATCTACATAAGTTGTACTCAGATGATTTATAATATAAGTTTTGTGTGATGCAAATGGCCTGGTGTATGACCCTGTAGTTTTCTGGATCCCTACACATTGATGGGGGTTGCACTGGCAGGGGGGATGAAGTAACCCACTGTGTCCCTTTCTATCGGCGCCAGTGATGAAAGGTAAGGAAGATAAGGAGATGAGTTGACTGATACCCCAGATGTTTTCACTCCAGTATGGGCTATAAGAGAATGAGAAGAGCAAGTCATGATCATAGCTACTTCTCAGCTGGTCTGAGATCCGCCACCAACATCAACATCATATGAACACCAGAGCACTTGCAGAAACTTCACTCTCGCAGCAGTTTCAGGGAAACATCTAAAAGATTTTTATCAGTGAACTCTCTACAGGTCGTACAGTCCCTCACAAACCCTTACAGGATGCTAATATTGGTCTAGACGTAAACTTACACTTTTGGCTTAGAATTGTAATATTATAGGTAATAAACTAAATGTTTAAATAGAGTTCTGGGTCCTACCCTGTCTCCCTCAGTGTGTGACACACCTTCAAGGCCGTTCTACCACCATGTACATTTGATGTCCACATGGTGTTCCCTGACACCAGAGCATGGGGTTTAATGTGGCAGCAAACTCCTCCCTTGGCCTCTTCTCCAGGAGAAGAACTGCCACCAGGCCTTGAAGGTGCAGCTGCTCCAGTGGCAACCTCTCCATGAGGTCCTGTGGCAAGTATAGGAGACAGATGGGAGGTAAAGCAGGACAGAGGAAAGGAGAGAGGGGGAGAAGGCATGGGTGAAGGAACAGGGGGCCTTGGAAAGGGAGTGAGGGGCAGGTGGAACAAGGCAGAAGAATGGGAAGTGGAGTGGAGGCAGGGATGGAAAGGACAAGGTAGAGGGAGGGTTCGGACAGCATGAAAAGAGGGAGAGGGAAGAAGGAGGACAGTGGGATGGTAAAAGGCAGGAGAAAAGGGGCAGGGAGGAATAATAATAGAACAAGGAGAAAGAATGAAGAGAACGGGATAGGACAGGATGGTAGGGAGGAAAGAGAAGGGAAGAGAGGAAGGGCAGGGAGCAGGAAAAGATGGGATGACAAGAAGGACAGATAAGCAGAGAAAGAAGGGAAATACAGGGTGAGGGAGAAGTACAGAGTAGTCAGAGAGGGTGAAAACTACGGAGAGTGAGGAGAAGGAAAAGAAAACCCAAACCCAAACTAAAAAAAAAAACACCCCCCAAAANACAGGAGAAAAAAAAAAGAAAGTAAAAAGAAAAAAACACCCTAAGAAATGATTTAAACTGCTTGAAGAACTGCTGTCAAAGGTATTAGGAAAAGTGGGTTTAATTGAAAAAAAATGACTGTCGTATTTTGGAAGAAAGTGGCTCTTTTTCAGTGAAAAAACAGGCAATGGAAAAGGCACATGAAACTCCCTCATGCATGACGCTCACTCTCTTGCTCTGCTCCTTTGCTCCTTGTGGGTTTTCAGAGGACGGTCTCAAACTAGAGGAGTTCTCAGCCCTCTTACAGCTGAGGCTTCTACCTCCTTTGGAGCCAAACCACCACTAGTTTGGTTAACGAGTCAAGTGCATCCATCACACCTCTAGAAAATAAATTAGGAAAAAACTTGAGACACCCCCAGGAAATCAAAATAAGCCCTGCAAGAAGATGATGCTGGTGTGAGAATCAATTGGTAAGTTTTGCTGCAGCTGGTTTGTGTGTTTAATTATCTCATCATTTCGATCTGTCTTGTAAGATGTAACTATTGTAAGATGTAGCTATTTTAGGCTAAGAGATAGCCTGTCTTAGGGCTGTGAGAATGTACCAATATGCTTAGTTGTCCACCATGTGCCCAGCGCTGTATACCTTGCTTTGCTGACTTTATTCCACAATAAAAGACTCTTGATATTTTAGTTTCCAGAGTGCATTTTTAATAAAGGGCATCTGATTCAGCGCTGAATTGTAAAATAAAAATATTATTGCTTTTGCTTTGAAGACTTTGTCCTTTTCAATATTTCACCAGTGAATGAGTGTTTCTCACACTGTGAAAAAGCCAAACTCAATAATCAATGCAATTTGGTTATTAAGCAGGTATTCCTTTAATACATAATATGATGCCAGACACAGAGGGAATTATTTCCCCTAACATGTGTTTGTCCATTGAGGCTGACTGCAGGACTTTTATACTGGTTAAACACACATATTCATATAGATTCCAATAAACAATGGTCACATGTTCCAGGGAAATACTGGTTAAACATATGTAGACCTCATTATCATATTTATCACTCACTCTGTAAGCTACAGTTCCTTTGTGTCTTCAGAATCCTGTGATGCTCTTTATCTTATCTCCTTCCTACTTGTGTCCTCTTGGTGAGCTCAGGCTTGTCCTTTGCTCCTGCGGTGGGTTCCTCCTTGTTTAAACTAGTAAACAAGCTGAACTCCTCTTACAGTCACATTCTTTCTTATTGCAAGCTGGCTGCAATTTGATTTTTCTCCTTCTTCTATTATTATATTATATCTTAATAATAATATTATTATTGTTATTGCTTAAGCTAATTCATTCCCTTAGCATAATGATTTATTCCTCCCCTCAAAGAGAAAACAAGGGAAAAACAAGAGAAAAACAGAAACCACTCCAAGAAATTTAAAAAAAAACCCAAACAAACCCAAGAAATTTTTAAATAATCAAAATCACTCCCAAAAGATTTACAAATAAAAACACACAAGGAACCAAGCTCAAAAGCTCTGGGGGGAAAAAAAAGAAAGAAAAAAACCAAACGATCAAAGGCAGGGGAGGGGTGAGAGAAGGGGAGAAAGGGTAGGGAGACAGGACCGGGCAGCTGGCGGAACCCTTAGCCTCGTGCCACAGTTCCGGAGGGACCGGGTCAGGACGGGCACCGCAGGGGGTGGAGCGGGCGGGAGATTGGTTGCTGTGGTGACAGCCTTACGTGACCACTCACCCACCCACGTGACCCTCACGTAACCCTCCGGTCGGTCTCTAGCAAGATGGCGGCGGCGGTTCGGGGCCGGCGTTTCAAGTGGTCGCTGGAGCTGGCGGCGGCGCCGGGAGGGCGGTGAGGCCCGGGAGGCACTGGGCGGGGGGGCGGGTCTGGGCATGCAGGGGCATCCCTGGCCTCACCCGCTCTCCTCTGTCCGCCCCCAGGCCCCGCGGAGCAGCCGAGAGCCGCGGGCCGGTGGGGTTTGCCGAGCGACAACTGGGGGAGGGCAGCGTCCACGAGAGCGACAAAATCCTTATGGAGAAGGTGGGCGGAGAGGCCGAGAGGGAAATCCCTCGGGCCTCCAGGTCCTCTGTGCGGGGCGTGGTCCCTGACCAGCCTGTCCGAGGGCGGTCCCCCCACATCCCTTCTTTCCTCGCAGCGCTGCTGGGACGTGGCACTGGCGCCGCTGAAGCAGATCCCCATGAACCTGTTCATCATGTACATGGCTGGCAACACCATCTCGATCTTCCCTGCCATGATGGTCTGCATGATGGCCTGGCGCCCGCTGCAGGCCCTCATGTCCCTCTCTGCCAGTGAGTACAGCCCCGTTTGGGTGGTGGTTCCCCAGGTGTCTCCCCACAGCCACTGTCTGCTGTGCAAGAGCCTCCCCACATACCTCTGGCAGTCACCTGCTCTGCATCTACCCTGGCACCAGTCATCCTGTCAGCCATCCACACGTATCCCCACAGTCATTCCTACAACAGCCCCCATGACACATGTACCTCTGCAACAGTTGCACCCATGTGTCACCAAAAGTAATTCCTGTGACTGTTACCCCCTATATTGGTTGCCTCATATGGCCCAAACAGCTGTCTACATATCGGTTGTTTCTGTGTGTCCACTGAGACTCACCTCCATGTCCCCCTCCTCCATGCAGATCCCTGCAGCTGGCCCTGTAGCAGTCCCACGTCAGTCAGTCCCATGCCTCCTGCACATCACCCAGCAGGCATCTGCCCTGCATCTCCCCTCTGCTTACCCCCAGAGCTCCCCTGTCACTCACCACCACCGTTACCCCCGGTCCCTCACCATGCCAGGTATGTGGCACGTGGGTGACAGTGGCGAGGCTCCTGTCCCACCTTCTCACCCTCACAGCACTGAAGGCGCTGGAGAGCTCAAGTCGGCGGGCACTGCAGGGGCTGGTGTTCCTGGTGGGCAATGGGCTGGGGCTGGCGCTGGCCCTCTACAAGTGCCAGGCCATGGGGCTGCTGCCCACCCGTCCCTCCGACTGGCTGGCCTTCGTGGCTCCCCCACAGGTGTGCCCAGGTGCTGGGGTCCTCCACCCCCACCCCTGCTCACCTGAGTGCCAGGGTTCCCCCTGGCTCAGATGCCACGGTCCCCACACTCATACCCTTTCTCTCTCTTCCCTCGGCAGCGGATGGAGTTCACTGGGGGTGGCCTGATCCTCTGACCTTGTGTGCCAACCCACCAATAAAGGAAATAGCAGGCTGATCACCTTATTTTTGGGGGTAATTCTGAGGGTTTGGGGCCTCGGCCCAAGTAGGTACTGGAGAGGTTGGAGCAAAAAACCTTTCTTGGTGGCAAGCTGTGCTTGGGAGCAATGGAGCCTATGCTGGTCATGGTGGGGCTCATAGTGGGAGTGCACTGGAGGAGCACTGAAGCCTGTACTGGGAGTGTCTCAGGAGCCTTGGCAGCAACAACAGGCATGCACTAGAGCTCCAACCAGAGCATCAGGGCTCATAGTGGGAACATTAGGGACTGTAGCAGGAGCACTGGAAGCTTTAGGGGGATGCACTGGTAGTACACTGGAGCTGCACTTGGAATCTCACAGAATCACAGAATCACTGGGTTGGAAGAGACCCATCGGATCATCAAATCCAACCATTCCCATCAAACACTAAACCATGTCCCTCAGGACCTCATCTACTCGTGCCTTAAACACCTCCAGGGAAGGTGAATCTCAGGGCCTGTATAGGGAGCCTTGGGGCCTCTTCTGGGATCATAATCGGATAGCTGCAGCCCAGGCTGGCATTGTACTGGGAACACTGGGTCCATAGTGGAAACACTGGCTCTCATACTAGGATCTTAACTGTAGCTCATGGTGGTAAAATACTGCAAGCACTGGGGTCTGTACAGGGGTCGGACAGCTGTGGCTCAGGCTGGAGGTCATACTGAGAATGCTGGGGCCCCTACTGGGAGGGCTGGGGCCTTACAGGGATTGTTCTTGAAGAGCTATGACCCAGACTGGCATCATACTGGGAGCGTTGGAGCTATATTGGAAAAACAGGGCCTATACTGGAGTCATGCCTGATGACCTGTGGCCTAGGTTGGCATCATGCTGCAGGCACTGGTCCTTGTCATGGAGGCACCCACAAAACAGCCTGTCAGTTCCTGAAAATAAAGAGTGTTTACTTTGCGCTCTGACAGCCAAAAATAAACCATTGGTTTGGATGACAGTCTGGCATTATTCATACACAACTGCCTTACAGATTTCTGAGTTTCACTAACAGTCCTTTAGGAGGGTAACCCAAAATATGTACACACATTCGCTGACTCACCAAAGGAAATCTCTCATTCAAGGGTACCTAGAAGACAGAATCACTCACCCAGAGGGGTGAGGAGTTGCTCCGAGCTGTGGTCATTCTGACTGAGAGATCTCCCACCTTCCAGGGCTGTGGGCCTGGCAACAGGCCCCTTGCTCCAGCAGCAAACAGCTGCAGACATAAGGACCGGGGTTTCAGTCAGTTCATTGCTGACCTTACTGTTCTCTGCAGTGAAAGAATATATCCTCTGCTGCCTCAACCCTGTCTCCCAGTTTGCTGTCTAGCTGCCTCATGGGTGCCCTCCCTGCCCTCTAACACCCACAGATTCCCATCACTGCCCCATTTTTGCTTCTTGGTCTTGTTTTGCCTCACTTTCCATTGGGTTTGCCCCATTTCTGCCTAGTTTGCCCTGGTTTTGCTCTTTTGGCGCATTTATGTCCCATTTTGTCCATTTTCACCCTGTTTCCTACTACTACTTCATGTTCCCATGCTTTTTCCTGGCTACCTCACATTTTTCCCTGCTTTTATCCCATTAGCTTCATTTTTGCCTATTCCCACCATTCTTGCTGCCATAAGTGGCTAGATTTGCTTCATGTTGCCCCATATTTGCCTTGATTTCCCCCAATTTTTCCTATTTTACATGTATTTCCTATTTTCTGTGCCTTCCTTCTCTTTCTCTCNTACTACTTCATGTTCCCATGCTTTTTCCTGGCTACCTCACATTTTTCCCTGCTTTTATCCCATTAGCTTCATTTTTGCCTATTCCCACCATTCTTGCTGCCATAAGTGGCTAGATTTGCTTCATGTTGCCCCATATTTGCCTTGATTTCCCCCAATTTTTCCTATTTTACATGTATTTCCTATTTTCTGTGCCTTCCTTCTCTTTCTCTCTGGTTCTTTTTTTTTTCCTTCTCCCCCCCTCCCCCCTCTCTTTCCCCTTCTCTTTCCCTTTCTGCCCCTCTCCCCC
>WAAB01015837.1:11564-70895 GCA_013389865.1 Piaya cayana
TGCCCCTCTGTCCCTCTCTTGTGAGACCTCACCTGGAATATTGTGTCCAGTTTTGGAATCATCAGTGTAAGAAGGAGACGGAGCTGTTGGGATGAGTTCAGAGGGGGCAACAAGGATGATCTGAGAGGTGGAGCACCTCCCATATGAGGACAGGCTGAGAGAGTTGGGCTTGTTCAGCCTGGAGAGGAGAAGGCTCAGAGGAGACCTTACAGCAACTCATCAGTACCTGAAAGGGGCTACAGAAAAGCTGGGGAGGGACTTTTCACAAAGTCTTGTAGTGATAGGATGAAGGGCAATAACTATAAACTGGAGAAAGGCAGATTTAGACTAGACATAGGGAGGAATTTCTTTACAATGAGAGTGGTGAGACCCTGGCCCAGGTTTCCCAGGGAAGCTGTGGCTGCCCCATTCCTGGAGGTGATCAGGGCCAGGTTGGATGGGGCCTTGGGTAACCTGATCTAGTGCGATGTCATTGCCCATGGCAGGGGAGTTGGAGCAAAGGTCCCTTCCAACCCTAGCTATTCTATGATTCTATGATTTTTCAAGGAAACCGTCAAAACTTGATCTTTTTTATTCTAATAATGATTGGTACAGCTAAGGAAGTTTTGCCTTTGTTAGCATTTACACGTTCAAAACTGTCAAAAACTATTTCTTCTGAGGCAGTGGATTACAAGATGGCCTGATCCAGCAGGGGGTGTCCCTGCCCACGGCAGGGGGCTAGAATGGGATGATCTTTAAGGTCCCTTCCAACCCTAACTAGTCTATGACTCTATGAAAACTGAGCAAGCAAAGAGGTGGCAGTGGCAGGGCTTCCGTTATTTAGAGTTATCACTTGTTTTAAGAATGAGGCATCACCAGACATTGCTGCAAACACGTGCCAGCCAGAACAGGGAAGCAAGCACCAACCTCTCTCCCACTTATCTGTTACTTATAAAACATTACAGAACATGCATTGTGGCAGCAGTCAGAAGTGTTGCCATTTTGACTGTATTTGCATTGAATCAGTCTAATTGCCCTGAGAAGGGATCACAGATTGCATCTGGGTCAAGGCACCTGTGGTTCAAGGGAGGGGATGGGGGGGATGAGCTGTCCCCTAGTCCTGCTCTTAGGAGTGCTGTGGGCCCTGCAGGTTCTACATGTTCCTCAGTGACATCTTCCTTACAGCCCTTCCATGGGGGCAGCCGAGATCCACCCCCAAGGTGGGTCAGGGCCCTTTAAGGGTTTGGGCTTGGTGGGGGCAGAAGTGGGGGCTATAGTTTGGATTCCTGGCCAGACTGCAGTCTGACATACCCCTCAACCTTGTGCTCCATCTCTCTTCTCCTTGGAGAAGAAACATGCAACTGCCTGGCATATCAGAAAGCCACAGTCACACATTTTGCATCACCTCTCTTAACAAGGAGATGGCTTCATCTCTCAACGTGCCTGAAAACACCTTCCTAGGAGAGTCTTCAACAGCTCACCACAACCACTTTTAGCCCACTCCTCAGCACATGTATTTCTTCAGGATCAGAGGTATGCAGAACCGCTGACAGGTCAGCTGTCTTAAGTCTTGAAATGTGCTTGCAAGTGGACAAAATATGTGTGCCCTGTACATGATTTTAAGGATATAGTCAGGTGAAATTGGCTTGCTAGAAACAGTCACATCGCTGTACTTCCTGAAGACTCTGCCACTCTGCCTCCGACCCTGCACAAAGGCCCAAATCCAAAAGGGGTCTCTGTGTCCCTTCCTCCACAGCTGGACAGAGGATAGGATGGCTGAGGATTCTGGCTGGTGCAGGCACAAACTCTTCCATGTATCTCATTAGTCCCACCACACGTTTTAACTTCCATGCAGTTACCCGCTGCTTTAATTTGTCAACTGGACAGTATAATCCCACAATTTATTCAGTTGTACTTGTGAGATACCTCACTAAATGAGCTCAGGAGTACCCTGGTTTTCATCAACAACATCCAGAGAATTAAACATTACTTTGACTGCAGTGGGCACCCAGGGCTCCAGGGCCACACATCAGCTCTAAAAAGTCTCCAAATTCCTTGGTTACACTTCCAAATGAATACGCAGTTTCCTAGCCTGTACTTTCAACTCATGCCTGTCTCAGGGATGGCTATTTGGGAACCTTCCTACAATACACCATGCCGCAAGCTCAGAGGTGACACACATGCCTCAGTGCTTGTTCCCACTCCTACCCCTCCAGCTTCAAACCTACATATGCATCAAGAACAGCTTTCTGCAGGCAGGCTCAAGCTTGGAAGGGCAATAATTTTTAAGGATCAGTCTCTACATCATTTGTAATTCCTCTTTTCTTTGATGCCAGCAAGCAATAGTCTGCCCCCTCTTTCTAAACTGACCTAATAATCTTCCTCTCCCCTTGCTTTGCACAGAAGACTTGAGATTGCAAGATTTGGGCAAGCACAGCACATATTCCACCACATACTGTGCTCTCAGCCAAGGGCACAGCAAACTGGAGATTCTTCCTTCAGCTGTGCCAGCAAGCAATAGGAGAGAGCAAGCAGTGCCTCTGCTGCTAGCGGCTCCACAGGCACTCCTCTAGCACCTGTTGAAAACTACTTCAAGAAGTCTTTCTGGAGATGTTGTGTGCAGCTGATCTAAGCGTATCAAGTCAAATCCTAATTTTAAGACTTAAGCAAACAGAGGAGTAACCAAAAAATAACTGAACACCCAACTCCTGCTTTGGAAACTCAGTTCAGGGTCCAGTAAGCATCAGCCTCAGAGAATTCCCTTTCAGAGAGGAAAACTGCAATCCTCTTCACAAAGCACACTGCTTCTCTACAGAAATACTCTGTATTTTGACATCACTGTAAGCAGTAGGAGGCATGAATGCTGCTGGTGGCCTCAGGAGTAAAGTAACACTCCTGAACTACTAGAATACAGCAACTTCTCATTGCAAGGACAGCTCGATCGAAGACACGACAAAACGCTCCAAGTACTCCCATGAGGAAGTAACAGACATGGTGAAAAGTCTGCTGAGACCAAAGTTCAGTTAGCAGCTCACATAAGAAATACGGTATTGTTCCTGCTCCACTCTGCATAAATCTAAAATCCAGGAGGTTCTAACTGATGGGGAAACTGGTGCACGCTTGCTGGATAAAGCTGTGCTGCTATCCTCTCCTCCCCCCTCTATTTCTGAGTCTTGACTACACATTCATGTTTCACAGCTGAGATACTGTACATTTATCAACCTCGAAAACACACCATTGCCTTGTCTTTTTCACTCTCCTTTGCTTTGCATCAACCCAAGTTGATTTTAGAAGTGGGGGGGAGAGTAGTCTTAAGATACAGGGAAATAAAACCAAGTGATCCCTAGTTTAACAGATTATTATTAAAAATTAATCACTACCAGAGTTACACAACACAACTGTTTCTCCATTTATTTCACATGAAACTGCTTGTGAACTGTAGGAATCAGTGATACCAAGGCAGACCTGTTTGATACTTTTGACTTGGGGTCGTAAGAGCAGGAAGCTGAACAAAGAGGTGAACATGAGAGATATAAATCAGGGTGGAGACAGCATTTAGGAGCAGCGTGTGGTGTTCTGGAGGTCAACCAACCAACCAAATGCTGATGCTGGTGATTGCAAGCACATGGACAATAGGCCTGGGCCAATCAGGTTGCTATGGGAAGCATGGACAGATGAGCAAAGGTATATAAACCTGTAAGTTCCAACAATAAAGGTCTCCGATTTTACATCTACCTGGAGTCCCTCTCATTGCTTCATTCCTGCAGTGAACTGGATTCATTATAGACTTCACTTTTCACACAGACAGGTTCAGTAAGGTTGACAGCCATAGCATGTGGCAGCTTGGAGGGAGCTGCATAACAAAGCCACTTGCTAGTGATTAACAACCGATACAAAATGGAGACGGGACTTTTTTTTGAATGGTACAAGAAATATTCCACCGTAAACTACTGCCTGATGATATGAAGGAGTATTCCATGCCCAGAATTCACCTAGAAGGACAACAGACATATTACCAGCTAGGCTATCACTCTCAGATCAGATACACGTAGATGAAACACATTAGAACCATTTAGTACTGGACGTCTGCCTCTGGCACAACGTTTAATTAACAAAAAGGGGAAAGCAGCTACAGTCCAAGTCATACTTTCATGTATCCAATCTTCATTCATATACTGTCCAGTTTCTTCAGGATGAAAGGAGCTAAAGAAAGAAACAAAGCAGCGTGAACTCAAATCGGATGAAGAAAACCACGAAGCATGCACTGACACTGATGGAGCCGAAGCACCCAAGGGGTGAGATACCGCCCCAAGCCCCTCCTCTCCCCGCAGAGCGACATCCGTGGGGGGAGCCATCGCCCCGGTACGATGTGCGGAACGGGATGGAGGGAAGGAGGAAAGGAGGAAGGAAAAGAGGGAGGAAGAGAAGGAGGGAGGGAGGGAGGAAGGTGGGAAGGAGGGAGAAAAGGAGGGAGGGGGGCAGCCGGAGGGGCTGCCCTCCCCAGGCACTTACTAATACGCAGCAGCGCCACATAGATGAGGAAGTTGCGGACGGAGGTAAGGACGTCGCGGCGCATCCTCCGTTTCATCTCCTCCGGGTCCATCTTGGGCCCGAGCCCCTCGATGCGGAACATCGCGCACAAGGACACGCGGCTGAGAGGTGCGGGACGAGTCACGTGACGGAAAGGAAAGCGCAATGAACCGGATGTCACGTGACCCCGTGGAAATTCCGCCCCGGGCACCGGAAGCGGAAAGCTGGCGCTGGATCCGGCGGGTTGAGGAAAGTAGGGGGCATGCGGTTTTGTGCAGTGGTGCTGCCGCCGCGCTCTCCCGCTGGGCTGCTGCTTCTCGTGATGAGGAAGCCTGGGTTGTTGCCTCTCCGGGGCTCTCCACCGTGGGGTTAAAACTGCAGCAGCCAGCCTGGAAGCTGCCTGATCTGGGTGAGCTCGGGGCGGGGTGGGGCGGCCGTCGTGCCGGCAGCGGCGTACGGAACAGGGATCCTGATTAGGATTAGACGTAGCTGCTATGGAGGAGAATCGTGCAGACTAGCGGGGGAGCCCAGTGCCTTCCCTAGGCGGACGCACTAGGGAGCAGACACGGAACTGATGCGCGGAATCAAGACTCAGTAACTTATGAAGTTATAAAGTAGGTATGTTTATTCAGCGCTGAGACGCACGAGAGAATTATTTCTCAAAAAATACGTGTGTACCCATCGTGGCAACTTGTCCTGGCTTTATATAATAAAGTGTTACATATTCATAAAGTCTTTATAAAAACGCCTATACATATTCATAACCTTTCTCCACTTCTTATTATAATGAGTTTGAGAAGAGTCTTCTTCCTCTTTGTGCCTGTGCATGGTCTTCTCAAGGAATAAAGCCAATTGTCTTAATTTCCTTTAACTTCAACCTGCACACATGTTCTCTGGATCCTTGCCATTCTTGTCAGTGTTGTTTTTGGCTCTTAATCACAGTTCCAGATAGCTTGTCTTGCTTATCAGAAATCATCTAGCAACAGACCCCCTTCCTACATAAACGCTTAGAGAAATATGTTGCTTTAGCTAAACAACTGTCATCCTGTATATTCTTTAAGTGTGAGCAGCTTTTATTCTTTAAGTGTCAGCTGTTTCAGCTAAAATATTGCTATTCTGTTTACCCTTAAGTATTAGTCCTTTCTTCGTGCTTATCACAAACTGACTAATTGCTGAAAAGCTAAACAACTGTTATCCTGTTCATCAATTGTTAATTCACCTAGCCCCGTGTAATATCAGAATGGCCCTACGTAGTAAGGCACAGAAATACCTCAACAGTGCCTGTCAGCTCTGATGCAGGTAATAGTGGTTGGAACATTGTTAACAACAAGGTTTGTGAATAATAGTCCTGGGGAACTGGAGTTCAGCTCTGAGAGTAATGGGTAGCAGATGCTTGTCTTGAGGATGGGAACGCACTGTATAGCTTTGTCTAGGGGAGATGCACACAGATGAAGCAGAGCCTGCTTTTGCAGATTATACTTAATGACACTTTGAAGCATGTCACAGCACAACAGCCTCAAACTCGGCAGCTCTGGCATGTTATTATACCCTCTGCTGCAAACCCCACTGGCTTCCCAGTCTGCATAGTACTTCTGCATGAGCTGTGCATGAAAACACAGTCTTGAAGAGCAAACTAGTTTGGATGTGCTTGATTACTCAGGAGGGGTTATAGCCACAGCAGGCAGGAGAAGAGGTTGCCTTCCTGGCCCTTCCCCAGTGCCTTCATTCTGGGTAATCTACATGCAATGGGACTTCAAATAAATACCTGCTGTTCTCTAACTGCATTGAAGGATTCATTTGTTTCTGAGTCTGCAACTCACTCCCATTTGCTTCCCCAGTCATGCACCATCATCTTTGGTACCACTGCTGGTCTGCAGAGTTTGTTACTGTTCCAGCTACTAACTAATTTGTCTGTGCTGCTTTGTTTAGTTAGCAGGAGCCTTCATGCTGACACAGACCCCCATTGTGCAAGTCTCGTACAAAGACAGCCCCTGCTCCCAAACAAGTCCAAGGAGACTGTCAGAGGCCAGGAGTTTTTAACAGGTACAAAAACACTGGGATCTTTGATTTGGAAAGGCCCCTTGCCAACTGCAAAGACCTCTCTTTGTGAGCTGGAGGTCATGAGAAGCTGGGTGATGGATGAGTTTCAGTCTGGATAATGGATGGCCACGAATACTGATTTGAATTATGCTCGTTTTTTAGGAATAGGAGGTTGTTCAGGCCTGAGACCAGGCTCACCCAGAGAACTGTATGGAGCCCTCAGTCCTCACTCTCGAGCTCTGGCTGTGCCACACAGGCTTCAGCAAGCCAAGCCCTAAATTTCCTGCCCATGGCAGGCAGCTGGCAGTGCTTTCAGGAGCACTCCTCAAATGCCAGGAATATTGTTGAAGATGGGCATAGGCATTAGTGATGCTTGGAGAGGACCAAGCAAGCAAGACAAAGTCTTGTGGCTCTGCCTGCATCTCCCACAAGACATCTTCTGCAGCCTACCTTTCTCTCCCAGTGCTCCCTGGGATAAGACAATTCACAGTAGGCAGATAATTTAAAAACCCAGGTTTCTGTCAGCTAAGCTGGGTATGACCTGTGATTAACAGGGCTGATTGCATCTCCCACTGCCTCAGGGAGCTTTTCTGTCTGTCTGCAACTTTAAGGGCCCTCCTTCACTTTGCAAAGACTGGCCAAAGAGGACTGTTCTCAAGCCACCCTACTCCACCCTGGGGTTTTCCCAACACATTTGCAGGACATTCAATCCCCATCCTCAGTGCAAATAAAAGGGCAGCCTCTTCTGGTCACAGAAGTTGTAAGACAGTGCTCCTGAGAGTATTACAGCAAGGCCCTTTGAGGCCTTTTCCTAAAGGAAAATAGAATAGAGCTACCCAGATCTGCAGCTGATATAAACTAAACTTGTTCTTGGCTTCCAGAAATTGCTTTGGTTTACTGGGTTTCATTCTGAATGGTGGGTTTCTCTAGTATTTGCTAGCAGAAACAGACCGGCAGGTTCCAAGCTCAGCTTGCCAGAAAAGTAAGGAGTCTCATCCTACATTCCAAGACTGTTGGTCCTCCCAGGCTTGGTTTGCCTTTGAAAAGAAGTGTTGCTCTTTTCCCAAGCCTTGCTTTGAAGAAGATAAAGGAACTTGGTAAAGCTGAATCGAAGTGACACAGTATTGGAAAGAGACCAGACCAAGGAGAAAATAAAAAAAAACCAAACTTAAAGAGCTATGTGAGTGAGAACTCTGGTCATTTTGTGAGATGAGGGAATAGGTAAGAGACTTCAGCTGTGGAACAGCTGACAAGGAACAGAAGGCGTTGACTCTGGCTTTAAATAACAGCACAAACAGCTCCTGAGCTGTTTTTGAATGTTTGTGGCAATTTTCTGGAATTCCTTCAAACCTCCAAACTATGGTTTTAACAGCTCATACTATATCCTTAGTTTTACTTAGTTCTGTATTTGTATGAGAATTTTACCTTTTTTTTCCAGGGGCTACTGGCAGGTTACTACCCCCAGCCCAGGGTGGGCACTGGCTAAGGTTAAAATCTCCCAGCATAACACGGACGACTGCACAACATGGTATGTGGAATAGCTGCAGATGGTAGGTGACAGTGTGAAAAGCTAACTAAGGTTGCAGATAATGCCACACAGGACAGCTGGATCCCAAGTATTGCAGCAGAGATGTTAGGAAAGGGCATACTTCACAGATAACTGCAGAGAAGCTCTGGGGTCCTTCTGGGGCAAGGCATGCAGTTCCTCGGTAGCTGTGTCGGTAGTAGCACACAATGCTAAGATTACCTAGGTAACAGTGTTAGATTTAACTGAACACACATACACACTCACACACCCTGATACCAACGGGGCAAAAATAGTTGGAAGACAGTTGTTCCTTTGAGAGGAAACTGGGACATACAAAGGAAGTAGAAGGACTGTGAACAGGAGGGTCAAGAAACAGGAGGCAGTAGCAAGGTACACCGATATTGTAACTAGTGCTGCATGGAGGAAGCAGCCAAGCATCGTGGTGTGTCATTGCCACTGCTGGAGCTGTATGTTAAACCAAGCGTGTCATTTTGACGAAACCATGCATATCAACCTACTGTCCTGGTCAGGAGGAGGAAGGGGAAGCCACGTTGCTTTCCATAACAGACTTGAGAACACTCAGATGAATGGGTTGCGCTTCCTGGTGTTATCTTGTAGACACATATAAGTGTGATAGCTTTGGCAGCTCCCCATAACTTCCTAACATTGTTTAAATACAGATTCAGGTTTTTTTTAGCCTTGCTAAGAAAGGATTGACAAGGTGACACAGAATATGAATTTGCATTGGTTTACATGTCAGTCTAGCAAGGGAACCAGTTCATTCCACATGTCAACCAATTAAGGTCCGCATAAGCCAAGACACACATCAGATACTGAGAACAGGCATGGTCTGGCTGCCTCTTTATAGCAAAACCACCAAGAAACAGGCTCAGGTGTAGGCATCCCCCTTCATGCAAAATAAATAAACATTCCCTTGTGCCTGTGATTCAGGTGACTTCTTTGTGCCTAAGTGAGGAGCTTTGGTTCTGGCCATTGCAGTAGGTGGACACGCTGTATGGAAAACTGCGGTATCCAGGTGCTGTGTGCGCTGCAGACCAAGGCACAGATTCCAGGGGAAAGTGGCATGGCTGCAGGCTGAGTAGGAATGCAGAGAAGAGGGGCTGGCTGGGCCAGACTGCCTCAAGACTCCAGCTAGGACACTACTGAAAATCCAGACTTCTTGCCCCAGGAGTTCTCCCTCTCCTGCAAAGTGCTGGCACTAACACTGGGATAAGACAGGTAGTGCAGAAGGCAGGGCAGGCAAGATATAGCACTCAGAAGTTAGACCTGCCCTGACCACTCTTTTTGAGAAACTCAGGCAGGTTTGAGATGGAAAGGAATTCACCAAGATGGCTTGATCCTCCTTGATGTTTTGTGAAGTGGTCCTCCATGCACTCTTCTGGAATGTTTCTCTGGGTCTGCTCCCACATCCTGGAGATGGCTTATCAGCCAGCTGAAAGGACAGTATGCCTTCCCCTTAGATAAAGCAGGCAGCATTAGCTTGCCCTCGCCCCTTAAGCATCTGCCGGTAAGCTTTAGAGAAGTGCCAGAAACCTTCGCTTCTGGAGTGAGGTCAGGATGTTTATCATCTGTGCATATCAAAGGCATTTTAGAGGCCCAGGGGAAGCCTTGCAGAAGCACTAGGGGGAGGCAAAGTAAATAGTGCTGGAGCTTTGGTGCTTCCTACCATGTTGACCCTTTCAGCCCATCAAAATAATCAATATTGATACATACACTAATGGCAGTATTTGCCCTTATGCAAACAAAAAGATTTTGTCTGGCCAGTAAATTTAATCTTGCCATTCTATAGTCTCTCTACGGGCTCCACACAGGCAGACTCTGCAAACTCTATCAAAACAGCCTGAGAAGAAAAATAATGTGACTGTCAATTCAAGTCAAAGTGGTGATTCTAACCCACCCCATGGATGTCTTCCACATTCTCAGGCCTGGTACAGAGGGTGATGCCATCTGTCCCAGTGCATGGGTGCACAAATGGTGAGTACATTGCTGGACTCCTTGCTGCTGGAGTCTGGTGCTTAGCGCATTGGCCCCCGCATGCCTTGCAGCCAGAGCACCTATATTTACCCACTGCTGTCAGTTCAGCTGGACTAATATCAGAATGGCTAAAAAAGAGAGTCTGGGACTAAACCTCAACTGAAGGCAGTGATGCACATAAGGATATATGGGTATCTAACCTAGGCTTAACCTGGGAAAATACTGTCTGAGTTAGGCTGCCTTAGGCTGGTTCATTTAATGCAAGGCAGGTCTCCCTCATAAAGGAGAATGCTCTGGCAGACCCAAACAGGACTGCCCTGGCACTATTGCCTCTGAAGCTTGGTCTGCCATTTCAGTCCACAGACCATTTTCTTTCGGGACAGTCTCTAGCAAACAGCTTTCCTATTTATATCCTTAGTTTTGCAGCCTGGATCTGCAGGCTGTAGTGTGAAGGTCAGGAAACAAGACAAGAGCTGTTATTAATCATTCTTCAAGTTTCCAGAGAATTTGTCCAGTCAAGGACAAATCTTATAAGGAGAGACTGAGAGAGCTGGGGTTGTTTAGCCTGGAGAAGAGGAGGCTGAGGGGAGACCTTATTGCTCTCTATAACTACCTGAAGGAAGGCTGTGGAGAGGAGGGAGCTGGCCTCTTCTCCCAAGTGATAGGGGACAGGACAAGAGGGAATGGCCTCAAGCTCTGCCAGGGGAGGTTCAGACTCTACATAGGTCAAAAATTCTTCACTGAAAGGGTCATTAGGCAATGGAATGGTCTTCCCAGGGAGGTGGTTGACTTACCTTCCCTGGAGGTGTTTAACGTGCGGGTGGATGAGGTACTGAGGGGCATGGTTTAGAGATTGGTGGGAATGGTTGGACTCGATGATCTGGTGGGTCTCTTCCAACCTGGTTATTCTATGATTCCATGATTCAAGGGGTGCACAGCTAAATGCAGCTGTTATACTTGGTGTCTGGGGCAGTTGTACAGCAAGATCAGTGCTCACTCAGCAGTCATACTGTCCAGGGCTATGGTAACAGACACCCAGAGATGGCAGGGTCTTCTGTCCCTTCATCTACTCTCCGCAGTTCTGAGGAAGGCAACACCATGCTCATCGTACTGGAGAAGTCTGCAAGAGAGGCACCTGAATGTACATGGTTAGAGCTCTGCAACGTAAAAAGTCTTTTCAACTAATTCCAGCCAGAAGCTCTGGCATGGATTGTAGCTAATGGCAGCTACTTAGGGCCAGGAAAGTCAGCAGTGCCAGTCACACCTTTCCAGCAGGACTCTCTGGCAACTGTACAAGGGGGAAGTCTCTCTGGCACAGATAACTTCACTGAATGACAGACTTCAAAATGCAAACTGCATCTACTCCTTCTAACACTGGGCTGTAGCAGAGCTGTCAGCTGGATGGCTAATCCAAAGGGTAAGCAAAATGGCAAGGAGCTTAAGCCGTGAAAGATTTTTTAAAAAATATGTTGCACTGACCTCTTCTAGGCACAGGGTAGGAGACTGCATGGATTCTCATTCAGGGGTATATTCAGATAGTGCTGCAGAGGGGAGTAACACCCTTAGCTGATGTTAGGACTATGGGAAAGATTTCATTTTTCTGCAGAACAAGTGACAAAGAATAAGACAGCATTCAAGTCCACGGGGTGTCTTGGGGGATATATAAGCTGGATAATAAAAAGGGGCAAAACCATACCAGAACAGACACTCCAGCAATGTAAATCCACATAGAGCTGTTAAAACACAAAAATACCCAAGACCTATGCCCTCACCTCTGCATTGCTGTGCACACTCTGAAAAGGCACAGTGGGGCACAGAGGCACCGTGCAAGGAGATGGTGCAAACCACACAAAGGATTGGATCCTGAGGGCACCCTGGCTGAAGGTCTTCCACTACACAGCAGTCCTGTACTTCTCCCCAGCTCCGTGATCCCCTTTGCCTCTCCAGCAGCCCCACCAGCTCACCTGCAAGGGTGGGACCTGAGGCAGGAGGACAGTTCCTAATGCAGACCAGGGAGAGAAGAAGCAGCAGGACAGCACTTTAAGCACTGGTCTGGCCTCTGCCCTGGGATGCTTGCATGGTCACATCACGTCCTGACACTTGGGGCTCAGCATCTCAGGGGTCAAACTGACACAGAAAACCGCAGGCTGGCTTTCTGTGATAGGATTTTCTTTACCATCAGATGTCAGCATTCCACCATTCATACCCCAGCCAACAGCCTGCCAGCCCTATGCCAGTGATGGCAATTTGGTGTATAAAAATGTGACTTTTGTCCACCCCCCTTTCCTCACTGCCTGCTGGGCCGACAGGGTAGTGCTCACAGAGCTGAGCTTGCTCCTCCCAGAAGAAGAACACCTCACACTAGGGGTTCTGCTTCTGTCACTGTCATATGCAGTACTCTGGCCACATGTGGCCCTTCTGTGAAAGCCTGAAGATGTACCTGTTGTGACTGCTTCCCAAAGCCAAAAGGAGAATGGCACAGCAGCCTCAAGCTGCAGCATGGAGCAGGCTGGTGGTGGTGCTCTAGCCTCTCCTGTCTGCTTCTGTCGAGACTGCTGGAACTGGCTTACTAGCAAAGAAGGAATCATAGAGTCATAGAATGGTTTGGGCTGGAAGGGACTTCAAAGCCCACCCAGTTCCAAACCCCTGCCATAAGCAGCATCATCTTCCACTGGATCAGGGGGCTCAAAACCTCATCCAAACTGGCCTTGAACCCCTCCAGGGATGGGGTAGCCACAACTTCTCTGGGCAACCTACACCAGTGCCTCACCATAATCATGGTGAAATATTTCTTCCCAAGATCTAATCTAAATTTACCCTCTTTCTGCCTAAAACCATTGCCCCTCATCCTGTCCTTGCACTCCCAGATAAAAAGCCCCTTCCCATCTTTCCTGTATGTCCTTGAAGTACTTGAAGGCTACTGTGACATCTCCTTGCAGCCTTTTCTTCTCCATTCTGGACAACCCCAACTCTCCCTGCCTGTCCTCATATGGGAGGTGCTCCAGCCCTCTGATCATCTTTGTGGCCTCCTCTGGACTTGCTCTAACAGATCCATTTTCTTCCTGTGCTTTGGCTGAGTCTTTGATTACTTTATGTCATGGGAGCCTGGGTCTGGCAGCCCAAGAGAGGTGAAGCAGGGTTGCACCCAAGCCCAGCCAGGTGTGAGGCTGAGCAGGTATGACCAGAACGTGCATGGACACATATCATAGAATTATAGAATCACTAGGTTGGAAAGGACCCACTGGGTCATCGAGTCCAACCATTCCTATCAGTCACTAAACCATGCCCCTCAGCACCTCATCCGCATGTCTTTTAAACACCTCCAGGGAAGGTGACTCAACCACCTCCCTTGGAAGCCTGTTCCAGTGCCCTATGACATGCCTGCCCTTACAGAACACAGGCACACACATTAATGCAGACATCCTAAGTATTCCCTTCATTGCAGACAGCACAAGCAGCCTCATCCTGCTCCCCCATCTGTCCTGACATCACCTTGAAAACACATGCACACTATAGAGAGTCCCACTGGAAAGCCATTAGGAGTGGAGTTCAATAAGGAGGCAGGACTGACTGCACTGACCTGGTGCAGAGCATAGCCAGACAAGCATCAGGCCCAGAAAACCAGTTATATGCTGCTTGCTCTTTTTATCCCCTTGTCCCTCTGCTTTCCCATGTGTGTTGTTCCCAAACTATGTTGATGCCTGTGTTTCCCCATATTTGGTTCCTCCCTTGGGTATCCTGCAATGAGCCTTGTGCGATTCTGAAATGCACTCCCCCTGCATCCCACTGTCAGTGACTTCTGTGTCTGTGAGGGGCTCATGAGAGGGTAGGTGTCCCCCAGCCCATAGGGATGAACTACCCTGGGACTAGGAGGAGCTGAGCACCAGCTCATGGCTCTGAAGGTGTCACTGGGGTTCCCCTACCACTTAGGGCTCTTCTCGTGTGTGCAGACAAGCTTTCTGGCACCAAAGTTAGCATTCCTAAGCTGTGATCTCTCTTCTCTGAGAAAGACAATACTGAAAGCAGTATTAATTGACCAGTCATATTAGGATCTGCCTGATTCAGCCCATGTGAGGCCAGATAGTTTGAAATCATGCATCAGTTCTCAATTTAGGTATTCCAGGGATGTCCCTGCTGCCCCACTCCATGTCTGTTTTATCACCCTTCAGCTGGTCCTGTCCTTCTGCCATGGTCTGAGACAATAACACAGAGGGCTTAGGGTACCCTGGCACTCCTGGCACTCCGAGGGAAGAACTCTTTTCCTGCTGTTTCCTCCTAACCTTGGGAGGAGTGGAATATGGCCTTGCCAACAACCGGTCCTGCTGCTTATGCAGCTGCACAAGCTGCTGCCCACCCACCTTATTGTGCTTTGTATGCTCAGCTGGTGAAACCAGCCCTAAAAGCTTCAGTCAGAGACTGAAAAAAAAAGCTAAAAAGCATCAAGGCAAATACTTCAGACTTGCCACCCATCTACCTGTGATTGTGAAGAGGGAGAGACAGAGCTAACAGAAAATTTTATACCCCCAAAAATGTGACATAACCACAGCATGCTCTGCACACATACCAGGTGATCAAACTAGGTTTCTGGTATCTTCAAGGGGTTTAATGCACTGACCTTTATGCTGAAGGAAAACAGAAAGGCTACATAATTTACATCATTTGCCTGTATCACTGTAAGAAACAATTGCTGCTGTAAGGAGAATTGGAGCATGTAGCCGAACATGATGCCACCTGTCTGCACAGTTTGAGTGCATTTGAATCCTCAGCACAAATGTTTTCTAGTCACTTACATCATTAACAGAAGTGCTTCTCTTGCCACACTTTCTTGGTTTTGCCTTCTAGTACAGAGAAAAAAATGTGGAGTCCTTTTTGAGCTCTATCATTGAAAAGTTGTCAAAGATGAGCATCATTCTTCTTGATGGACTCCAGTGCAACCACCTCTGCAACATGTCTTTCTCACCTCTTTTGTCTTCTGGGATGCTCTGATAAACATAACATGCCATGTTATGTTTTAAGACAGTGGCATCAAGAGAAGTGTAGCCCGCAGGGTGATGAAGGTGATTCTGCCTGTCTGCTCTGTCCTGGTGAGACCCCACCCTGAGCCCTGCATCTAGCTCTGCAGCTCTCAGAAGCTCTGGAGTACTCAGCATAAGAAAGATATGAATCTGTTGAAGCAGGTCCAGAGAAGGGCCATAAAAATGATCAGAGGGTTGTAATAGATTCAGACTAGATATAAGGAAGAAAAATTTTATGCTGAGGGTGGTGAGACACTGGGACTGGTTGTCTGGAGAGGTTGTGGATACCCCATCCATGGAAACATTCAAGTTCAGGCTGGACATTTCATGGAAAGGGTCACTGGGCACTGGAACAGGCTGCCCAGGGAGGTGGTTGAGTCACCTTCCCTGGAGGTGTTTAAGGGACAGGTAGATGAGATGGTACAGGGCATGGTTTAGTGTTTGATAGGAATGTTTGGACCGGATGATCTGGTGGGTCTTTTCCAACCTGGTGATTCTATGATTCTATTACAGGACTCTGAGCAAACTGATGAATGTCCATTCTGAGTTCTCAGCAAATGTCAGTTCTGAGCAAACTGATGAATGCCAGTTCTGAGCAAACTTGAAGATGTCCCTGCTAGTTGCAAAAGAGTTGGACTAGATGACTTTTAAAGGTCCCTTCCAAACCATTCTATGATTCTAAGGTAGTTTGGATCACACACAAAAAGTTCTATGACTTTTGATGGGTCAAATACCATCAGACAACTGGGCTGAGCAGCACCAGCAGAGTGGCATGGCCAACCACAAAGACAGAGCTGAAGAATAAAGTTGTGCCTTGTCTGCAGGTTTATCCAGGGAACTGGATCTGCTCCTGTACACTTCATGGAACTAAAAACCTGCAGCATGAAGGCACTCAAAGAAGGCCAGGTGGCCCCACCACATCCAGACTGAGGTACTCGGAGACAGTGCTTACTAATCCATCAAGTTCAATTTTTCAGATATGTGAAATGTGAAGGTTTCTTTTTTTTTCTCCTTCATGAAATTTTAGTCATTTTTCAGCAGACACAGTTTTCTGGATCCTTAAGCCTGGAAATTTCAGAGAAATTATCTGGATCATGGGACACAGAGATGGGTTCACAGGTTCAGCTCATGACTAGGATGAGCTCCCAGAGGTTTGATTTTTTTGCATTCTTCATAGAAACTACTTGGCGGGCAAGCAGCAATGAGTTGGAAGCTTCCAAATAGTTTTGAAATGTTTCCACAGATAGAAGGCTTTTTATATGTCGGCTGTGACATGATCAAAACATGGACAATGAAGAACGCTATTCAGAGAAAAATTGTCTTGTAATTTTCTGGATAAATGTTCCCCGGGCTTCTGAAACTTAGAATTATCAGAGAGAAGAAAACCACATGCTGGTTCCACCACACATAGAGGTACAAATCTAATACATTTGGTAGCCTGGCATGAATCCCTGGTTTCTCTTGTTAGTGGATACCATTTTTTGTCCCCAGGAAAGAGAACTATGCCTTAATTTCTTTTTCTAATTAAGCTTCTGATTCCTGTGTGGATTGCTTTGAAAACACCATCCAAGGGCATTGGTAGGAAGGGAAATGTGATGCAGATTGTCCAGGAAAGCTGCATGAGTCAGCAGTTGATACAAAACTTTTTCTTTGGTACTATTTAATGGTATATTAAGTACAAATGTCAGGCTTCAACCTCATTTTTTATTAAGTTCAGTGACCACAAAGTAGTACTGATCCGGAAAGGTGCCAGAAAAACTCAGCTTTTACATCAGCAGAAAAGAAAAATAACCATAGTTTCTGTGGGGGAGTTGATCTGGGGAAGAGCAGTCCTTGAGAAAGGAGCAGAAAGAGCAGCAAAGGTAAAGGCAGAAGGACCCGCAGTGCAGAAGTACTCTGGCTAATTAGGGAGTATGAAAGAGCAAAACCAGAAAGGCACAAAACAGAAAAAAATCAATAACTTTCAGTAGGTAAGTCTTTGTTTCCTGCCCAGCCCTGTGCTAAATAAAGAGCTGCAGACAGTCGCAGAGGGGTTTAAACACAGAACAGGGCATTTTTACAGCAAAGACTGGTGTCAGAGAAAGGAAGGAAGAGCTGACACAGTGGATGTGGGTTCCTGTGTCTCCATTTGTGCAGTGTCTAATGAAAGTCACACAGTGCCAGGCAATCTCCAAGCAACCTTGTACCAAATTTGCTTGTCCTTAGCATCACCAAGCCCTTTATGCTCAGAACACCAGCAGCAAGAGCATTGCATGGTGTGTGGTGTGACAAAAGCTGCTCTGCATACCTACAGAGAAGCACAGAGAAGCAGAGAGAAGCAATGCCAGGATGGGAAATCCAAATATCCAGACCTGTCTACCTCAAAGCCCATACAGAAGTCACCAGCATATTCCAGGCCCACCTTGACAAGCCCAGAGGAGCACAGGGGGCACAAAGGCTGTTGGGAATGCAAATTAGGAATGAATGGAAATCTGAGGAATGGAAATCCTGTCCTGAGCCAGGGAAGGCTCAGGCCCACAGCTCCAGCATGAAACCTATCAAAAAGAGTCAATGTTTGAGCACCACTGGGACCAAGAGAGGCCCCCACCATGCTGGGTGGGGCTGGGAAAGAGCATTCCTGGATTACACAAGGATTATTACAGGATGCCCCAGGGAGGAACCAAATGTGGAGAAATACAGGTATTGACATGGTTTGGGGAAATAAACATGGGAAAGCAGAAGGATTAGGGATAATAAAGCACTGGCAGCATACAAATGTTTTTCTGGATGCTTGCCTGGCCATGTCCTGCACTGTGTCAGCATAGCCAGTTCTGCCCCCTCATCCAGCTCCACTTCTAGTGGTTTTCCTGAGTGAGGGACTCTCTGGAGTGCACATGTGTGAGAACAGCCCATGTGTCAGTAGCGTCTGGAGCAGTGCAGGTGTGCAAGGGATTGTGCATACACTAGTGATGATCCAGCTGGACAAGCAGTGAGGACGTGATGTGGCCGGGAAGTCAGGGGGGTATGTGTCAATGTGGGTAAGACCTGGCCATTGGAGGGACCAGGGCAATCTGGGACAGCTCTGTGTGTCTGTGGTGGTCTGTGCAAGACGGGCTGTTCCAGCAGCTGAAGCGGGGCCATGGCTTCAGGGACTCAAGTGCTTGTAGGTGCCAGCAGCTGGGGAGATTGTCACCCACAGGCAGCCACCAGGCTGGAGAGACACATGTTAAACACACACATACATATGTGATGTGACACAAAAAACCCCAAGACTAACTCCATAATTCAGGAAAAGAAGTGGGAGGGAGAGACAAAGAGGTGATTATAGAACATATTCTAACCTATCACAGTAAGAAGAGGCTCAGCTTGATTGCTTCACTCAGCATGAGTGGACACATGTTCAAATGCAAGTATTTTCTGTCCCTTGGTCACAAAATGCTGGAGTGCAAGAGTGAACAAACAGTGAGTTAACATCAAGACACTGCACCAGACCGCAATGCTTTGTCTGTGAAGCAGTTTTTAACTAGCAACAATTTCACTGTGCTTCAGCACCCACCTTGTTCACCAGACTTGGCTCCATCTTCCCAAGGATTCAGTCAGCGCTCAAAGAAACCCATTGTTAGTAGAAGGTATGAAAGCAAAAATTATGGAGATACTCAACAGCCTTTCAAGAAAATGATCTGCAGAATTGCTTTGAACATTGGCAGCATCGTACACAGCTGCATGTCATCTCAAAAGGGAAATATATATTGAAGCTGATCACAGTTAATTTTCTTAATTTTTTAAACAAAACAAGTTGCAGGCACAGTATAGGGTTTTCTTTCTGTCCAGCCTCATATGTATTTCCCACTACAGGAGTTTTATGCTGATCAGCCAGAGAGAACAGCTGGGTCTGCTGATGCTCTTTGTTTGTGTGGTTGCTGAGCCCACACTGGTGTCATTCTGTGCTGTCGGTGTGTGTTTTCACACCTGCCTTTAGGGAACATGTTCTCAGTCTCTCTGCTGGTTGGACTTGGGGGCAAGGAGGTGCAGCAGCCTCATCTCTATCAGGCTGCTGGATTTGGCCTCTCCAAAACATTAGAAAGGCTGGGAAAACCTGGAACTTCCTAGGAAGCTCAACACGGACCCAGGCAACTGGGGAGGATGGGAGCTTGGCCTTGTTTGGGTAAGATAGGAGGATCTGAGTGAATAGGAGGACCCAAGTGGCAAGTGGTGCTAGCCATTTTGATACCATAGGAGTTCAGGAATATTTCTAAAGAGTTTGTTATGGAGTACATGCATGGATGTGTGTGTAATGGTAAGAACTGTTGTTTCACCAACTCAATGTGACAACATTTTGGTTCATAATATGTAGGCCAACATACTCATTTAAAATGTCTACTACTAATAATGAATCAGAATGAGTTGATGCATTAGCCTAATAAATGGATTTTATAAAGCTGAGAGCGTACTAGCATAGACAGAGGTGTTTTGGCGGAATCTTCCTTTAGTAGAAAGGGGCTAGTGGTACAGTTCCTTGGTCCACAAGTGGTCATTTCTCTTCTGGCTTCCTGGCCTGTATTTATCTTGTTTTAGGATGGAGAAAAATTGTAATAAGTGAGAAGTGGTTATTTGGGTCCCTGGAGCCAGGGATAACCCATAAGCAAATAAAACATCTTTACTTGCCACATTAGGAGAGACTCTTAACAGAATTCCATCCACCTTCTGAACACATCCCATGAGCCAAGAAGTATTTCATAGAATCAAACAAGCACAGAATGGTTTGGGTAGGAAGGGGCCTCAAAGCCCATTCAGTTCCAAACCCTAGCCGTGGGCAGGGACACCGAATCAGGGGCTCAACGTCCATCCAACCTGGTTTTGAACACCTCCAGGGATGGGGCAGCCACGGCTTCCCCGGGCAACTTGGGCCAGGCCATCACCACTCTCACAACGGAGAAATTCTTCCACGTGTCTTGTCTAGATCTGCCCCTCTCCAGTTTATCCCCGTTGCTCGCAGTACCATCGCCACAAGCTTTTGTGAGCAGCCCCTCCCCGGCTTTCCCGCAGTCCGTTCAGGCGCTGGAAGGTCGCTGGAAGGTCTTCCCGAGACCGCTGCCCCTCCCCGGGTCTCGAACTGGCGCCTCACGGCTCTTGGGGCGGGACCCGGGGAGGCTCCGCCCGCCCCGCCGGCAGCGGCCGGTCAGCCCGCCAGGAGCCCCGTGCGCCAGCTGCAGGTAACGGGGCGGCTGCCGCGGGGACCGCTGACTCCACGCGGTCCCTCGGGTTCGGCCCGCTGCCGGTGGTGCTCGGGGTTGGGATCGGGTCCGCTTCCGCTGATGATGATGATGCTCGTGGTCGGGTCTGGTCCCGCTGCCAGTGATACTTACGATTGGGATCAGGTCCGGTCCCGCTGCCGGTGATGCTCAGGGTCTGGATCGGGTCGGGTACCAGTGCCGGTGCTGCTTGGGGTCGGGTCCAGTCCCGCTGCCGGTGATGCTCGGGGTTTGGATCGGGTCCAGTCCCGCTGATGCTCGGGGTCAGATTGGGTCCGGTCCTGCAGATGATGATGCTCAGGGTTCGAATCGAGTCCGATCCCGCTGTTGATGATGCTCAGGATTAGGACTGGGTCCAGTCCTAGTGTCGGTGATGCTAAGGATTGAGATCGGGTCTGGTCCTGCGGTCGGTGATGCCTGGGGCTGTGGGGCAGGGATAAGTGCTGCTTGGCATCGGCTGGTGCCAAGCACGGGCTCAGGACCTTGAATTTTGTGTGCCTCTCTTTTCATTTAGGTGACTTGTTTGGTGGTTTCTGGCCTTACCTGGCACCAAATGCTGTGAGAGAACTTTCTTTTTCACGGGAGGAAGCTATATGCGCCCCTCCAAAAACAAAACAAGCCCACCAATAAATCCCAACACCTCACTGTTGTGGAATTCACACTCGATTATTTTGGTTCTTTAACCACAATGGGAAAATATTGTGAGAGAAATTTCACCTAAGCTTGAGGGAGCGAAGTCAGAGAGGCTTTAACATGCAAGCATCGGGTGCAGCATTCTGTGGAGAACTGCCTGTGGGGCAGCTGGAGCACAGGGATAAGAACTCTGTGAAGGACAGTGGATAAGGTCAGGTCTCTGCATCAGTGGCATCGCGGTTTCTTAGGTAGGTGTTACAGATTTGTGTTGCCAGACAAAGTGGTTAGATCTGCTCCATTTCTGTGTGCTTATGATTGCTATCTAACCACTGAAAACACACCTGTCTGCCAGCTTCCACCTGGGAAATCTATTCCAGGTCTCCATCTCTTCAGCATCATGTAGTTCTCCTAACTGCTTGTTTGTGCCTCCCTTACTGAAAGCATATTTACTACAGTAGTGGGAAGGTATCCAAAGTTTCTACCTGCAGACAGATTTGAGTGAGACTTATCCGCCAGTGAGATATAGGTGATTAGGCTGAAGGATCTGCAAGACATGTTAAGAAACCTGTTAGTCATGGGGATCTCGTTCTGGAGAAGCAGTCTTGCTGGCTTAGAAGAACCTGCAGAATTGGAGGTGGAAATGGTAGTCATATTAGATAGGAAGCCATCAGTGAGCCGTTTCCCCTGCTTTTTCTCTTTCTTTGTGCTGTTCCCACTCCTATGTGGGGTTCTCTTTAGCAAGGCAGAGGGAGAAATGTTCAGAGGGCTGTTGTACAACCTGATAAAAAATCTGGAAGTCTGCGAGGGAGCCTTTCATTCTCCCTGCATGAATTCCTGCTGAGGTCATCTAAGCCTTTTCTCATCCTCTGAGTGTAAGGCCAAAAGCAAGGATCATCTGGAATGATCTGCAAGGCACAGCACCACTTAAAGGAAGAGGCTGTCCCCTCTGTGCCCCATGGTGCTAAAAAGACAACAGAAACTATAATGTGAAGATGGATCTTTCCAGAGGTGCAGAAGGGCTCTGAATTGACAGAGGCTTACAAGAAGCTAATGAGACCCCTTTAGGAAAGGGCAGGTGAAATTCTTTTTCCCCAAAACTTTTCAGTCATGTCCTGTACCAACTGCAGCTGCTATGGGGAAGGGTGGCTCAGCAGGAGAAATGGCAGTGTTTGTGTGTAGCTCGGCTTGCAGCCAAGTGTGGAGCTTCATGTGAAGACTCCTTTGCTTCTCTAATTCAGCCATTGGTCACAGGCATGTGGCACACATTTCCAAGTGTAATGCCATCTAAATTATCCCAAGTTTTCCCTCTTAGTGTTACTAAATTACCTATATATTCTTGCTCAGCAAGCTGCTAGCAAATAGAGCAGTGAGTTTGGTGCTGTGTAGTTATCTGGGCTGTAATGCTTGCAAAAAGCCAGACATTTTTAAAGCTGAGGCAAAGCTCTTAGTCTTCTTGTCAAGTGGCTCTGTATGCAGCTTGAAATTCCCAAATCAGTATTTTCCAAGTGCATATGTTTTCTCTTTCTTTGCTATTCCTTTCTTGGCATTTGCCGAAAGACAGTGCACAAATTCATAGAATCATAGAAAACCTAGGTTGGAAAAGATCTTTGAGATCATCAAGTCCAACCGTACCTGTCCACTACTAAATCATACCCCTAAGCACTGCATCTACCTGTGTTTTAAATACCAGGGATGACAACTCAATCACCTCCCTGGGCAGCCTGTTCCAGCGCTTGAAAACCTGTTCTGTTAAGTTTTTCCTAATGTCCAATCTGAACCTGCCCTGACAAAGCTTGAGGCCATTCCCTCTCTTCCTATCACCTGTCACCTGGGAGAAGAGACCAACACCCACCTCTCCACAACCTCCTTTCAAGTAGTTAAAGAGAGCAATGAGGTCTCCCCTCAGCCTCCTCTTCTGCAGGCTAAACAACCCCAGCTCCCTCAGCCACTGCTTCCAAGACTTGCTCTGCAGCCCTTTCACCAGCTTCGTTGCTCTTCTCTGGATGCCTTCCAGGACCTCAATGTCTTTCTTGCAATGATGGGCCCAAAACTGAACCCAGGATTCAAGGTGCAGCCTCACCAGTGCCGAGTACAGGGGCAGAATCGCTTCACTGAAAAGTTGTTTCCTAGTGTGCAGTCTTCATGCTCAGTGAAATCTGAGGCAAATGTAAACCTTGTCTTTACCAAGAGGTCTGGAGAAACCTGTTGTGTTGCCTGCCCTGAACTTGCATGTGCTGAGGTGTGTTTTTTTCTGTATAAACAATTCTAGGAAGACACTGGAAATAATACCCCAGAGTGCTGAACTTTACAGGCATATTTGTTGGTTCAAGGTCTGCACCAGGACATGGACATCAGTGCCTGTATGTGGAGTTCTGCACATAGTCTGTTTTTTCCCCATGGTGCAAATTGCAAGTGGCACAAAAGCATGGCTAAGGTGAGCTGTTTGATTTCTGGTATTGTGCATACAGGGGCTGGGGAAAAATACCTGACTGCACACGCAGAGGCAATTGTTTTCATCACTGTGAAAAGAAGTTACTCTTGGAAAGCTAAGCTAGGAAATTAGAGGAGAACATTCCTTCTGTGCTGACAGTTCTTGTCCAGAGAGATATAGCTGAAGGGATTAAAGTCTTCACACACTTCCACACAAGTCTATTTTTAGAAGTGAAAGCTACTCAGGAGGGCAAGTATTGATTTTTCTCCTTTCCACCTTGAACATTCTGTTTATTATTTTCTTTGGTTTGTGTGTAATGGACTGTATACAAAGCTTCTGCTCTAAATATATGAGCCAGGCAAGGATGTAAGGCTTTTGCTAACGCAATTTTTATTTGGTGCTTGAATTTTTTGTGTGCTATGTCCAGAACCTTTTATTTTAAAACTAATTCAGACATGAATCCTGTCGTGTCTGCAGGAAACCAGAGCACAATTAGGATGTAGAGGCCAGATTTGCAAATTATTTCAGCTAACGCTGCCCTGCAGATTGGCTGGGGAGAGCAACAGTGAGCACCTAGTGCTCACGGTCACTAATGACTTCTGGCCACCAGTAGCTTGTCTGGTTAAGCTAAAAGAGACAAAGGGATCATCTTCATGAGTGTCTGGAATGATCAGGCAGTGCCAGTCATCCTGCTCCTCTGGTGTTTGTGTCTGTTTGCAACCAAACTATAAGATGTGCTGCTGGCTCCCCGAATCTGGTCAGGTGTCACTTGGCTTTAGCTTAAAGATGCCACATCTCAGATTCCCATGGGCCTCTTGGAAAGTGGCTGTGCTTGGTGACTGCTGTGGAGGACGCAGCTCATTTGGCGTCTCAGGTCCATCCTGGTCTCTTCCTCGTGTTGTTCTGCTGCAACAAGGCCCTTCTGCAGGGATAGGCGTGGAGCCAGCAGTGCTGAGTCTGTGCCCCGGCCAGTGAACTGTGTGTTCACAGATTGCCAGCACCCTGTGCCATTCCTCTCCTCCACAGTCACCTCAACCCCAGGCTGTGCCTGTCTGGTGACACATCTGCTGCACAGCAGGTTCCCCTCCTGAGAAAAGCACCTGCAGGGTCTGCCTGGGGCTCTGAGAAACTTTGCCCTGCATGACATGCTCCTGAGGAGAACCTGTGGGCTTTTGGAGCCCGGAATGTGTCTGTGTAAAACCCAACTAGTGCTGTGGGAAAGAGGAAGGCTGGAGGACTTGGTTAGTCAGAATGTGCGAGTTCAAGCTGTGCTTCTGGAATATGCAGAATCTTTCCTCTCTTTGCTGGGTCGCGAAGTACTCAAAATTCTCCTGCTGACTGTTTTTGACTGATGGCAAATGGCAAGTTTATATATTTTCTTTTTCTTCCTGGCAGCTGGTGCTTATAGGTGAATACCTGGGTTTCCAAGAACATTAAAAAGCAATGGTGCTTTTTCAAATGTTGTTTGTTTTCTTTTCTGGAGAGTGGGGCAGTAGTGGTGGTAATTCTTTGCCTGGCATTACAAGGAGTGCTGAGCATCAAAGATTTCTCCATTTTGGATGAGAATGAAATAATGCTATGACTTGGCAGCACTTTATGGGAACTGTGGCTTGGGCACATAATGTTTCTGGCTTGGATTGCACCTCCTGAAACACTTCACCCACATGATGTGCTATTTCCCCTTTTAAGACTGGAGGATGTAGTGCATCCAAGGACTGTGATTTCTTAAGTAGTTTCAGGAGGCATCAGAAATCACACTCCTTCAGGCTCCTGTGATCTTGTCACAAAGCTGGTTCCATTTTCCTGGGGTCAGAAGCTGCCCTGCCTCTGAGGATGGGCTGATGAGGGGGCATCTTGGTGGCTGTCACTGTTGCTTGAGCTGTGATGAACCAATCAAATACAAGGTATTTTCATGCCATAGAAACAAAAGACTAAAACCCAAGATGCATTGACGACTTGATGGAAAAACTAATTAAGTCAGATTGGTGTTTTTACGCCTGCTCACTGAAAGCATGGCAATCCAAAGTGGTGGCTGCTTGCTTGAATGGTTGGAGAAGGCTTGTGCACAGTGGCGCGGTAATCAAATGGTGCTGGACTTGCCTGGTTTTGCTTGGCAAACAAGGCTGTGTATTTCTAGCACAGCACAGGTTCTCCTCTGGTGGTCAGTGGCAGTAGATGAACAGAGAATGAACAGAGGACTGTGTAAGATTGTACTGATGTGCTACCTCCTGACCAGCCTGGAGGGATGTGCCCCATATTCTGCACAGTGCTATGCTGCAAGCTTGCTGATGAACTATCTGGTGCTGTAAAGGTCTCCTTCCCCTTTTAACAAAACCAAAGCTGCTCATTTTCTGTGTCCCAGCTCAGCTTCCATAACATGAATAACATGTCATGTGGTTAGCAGGACATCAGCTTGGCTGTGAAGTCCTTATTAAGAATGCCATCCTGCGGTACCAAAACAGTTATAGCCAGGGCCACAGAGGTGATGAGACAAGCAGCTGACATAAGAGTGTAGAGGATAAACTGCTGAACAGACCTTAATCCTATTAGTGATATCTGGAAAACTGAGTGGTGTCATGGAGGTGGTTTCCTTGAGAGGAGAAGTGCTGACATCACGACACATGGGGACGTTTGTGGCCATGGGGAGGACACTGCTTTGGACCCTCCTCCTTGGTCAGCACAAGGGACCCCATATGGGCCCAAGACTCTTAAAAGGCAGAAACTTTTGTGCGGACAGTCTGGGCTGGCCTTTGGTCTGGGTAAGCCCTGTGTGAATGCAGCTTGTTTCTTGGAGAAACGTCACAGCTTTACTCAAGGAACACTCCTGTTTGTGTTGGCTTATGAGAGAAGGTGATCATAGTGATTTTTTTTTATTGTTAAGTTTTTCCTAATGTCCAATCTGAACCCACCCTGACATTTTATTGATTTTTCCCTTTTATTTTTTTTTCTTTTTGAAAGGATTACATCATTTAATTGAATGATTGTGGAGACTAACAGCGGCAGCTCAATCACAGCCAAATAAAGACAGCAGCATGGTTCACCCCAAACCATGTGCTTATGTTCCTTTTTCTGTAACTGTGCACCTCCCTTGTCGCAGGGACTGGAGATAGGATCCATGACACTGGTCTCTAACAAACCTTGATTTCTGTAAAACCAACTTCATCACTGGAAGAGAAGGGAGGCTGTGCTTGCATGGAGATGAGCCTGGGGAGGGAGAGTCCTAGAGGATGTAGAAGCTGGGAGGTAATGGGAGAATACTGGCTGCTTGTCTGCACCTTGTGGATGTGTGCTCTGCCTCTGTAACCATGTACCATTCAACTGCTGCTGCTTCTGATCAGAACTCAAAATTGTTAGTTTGGGCATCTCAGTAGAATTTCAGAGTTACTGTCTTGGGTAAAATATCTTCTAAGAAGATGAGAGCTCTTGTGAGCAAGGTGCTATGCAGGCAGAAGCATTCTTGGAGGGGTTTCTAGTGTTGTCTTCCCAGCTGGGGTTTGCTTCTATTCTGGTGGGAATGCAGATTGCAGTGCAAGTTTTAATCCTGGTCCTCTGGCTCAGTTATCTTCCCTGACCGTATCTCAGAGAATATCTTTACAAATTTTCCACACCATAGCTTCTGAATTACTGTTCTGTCACAGTGTCTTGTCAGAGCTGGCTGACCTTCAAAAGCTTTGCTGCAGAAGTTCCCAGTCCTGCCAAAAATGTCTTCTGATACAGGCCAGGCTCACAATGAACTACATTCATCAAGAATGAACTTTTATTTTCTGCTGCCTGTCTAGGAAGCAAAGAACATTCTTACCCTCTGGTGGTACTTGCACAAGAGCAGCAGCAGCTGAAGGAGCAGACATCACCAGTTCTATCAGTACTTCCCTACCCTGTAGCTGACCCCATTACATGACCCAGATCCTCTGACTGGTCAGTAGAGGTGTGTTTTTGACTGTGTGAGAACCTACCAGTTCTGCTGAACCTGCATTTGCCTGGCCCAAGCAAGTCTGCACCCAATTCTGCTGTTGATGGTGAAGACCCCTTCCTTGTCTAAGGGACCACAAAAGAGATTTCTTGTCCCACAAGAGCCCAGTCTTTCTCTGGAGCCAGAGGTCTTCATTGGCTGGGGAGGACTTCAACAAGAACCTGGGCTGATTCTTTTGCTGTCCATATGATCTCAGCAAGCAGGTGGGAAAAAAGGGTAGCTTTCTGACAGCAGAGAGGCCGAGCATGAGGTGAAGGACTTCTCTGTGCTCTTCTCCAAACCATGGAGATCGGCCATGTGGTGAAAGAGAACATCCCACTGCTGCAGTTTCTGCTTTTCAGAGCTTGTGAGGGCAGCACACAACAGATAACTGGTCTTCAGGGAAGACCACGCCTGATGAGCTGGGGTAGCCCAGGCAGGGACTAGCTCTGTTCTGTCTCTGAACTGCACAGTGTGAGGATGTTTTATCAGCTACACAGGAGGCAAAAATCATAGAATTATAGAATGATTTGAGTTGTTAGGGATATTGAAAGGCTAGTGCCTAGGGATATTTTCAACTAGATCAGGTTGTTCAGAACCTTGTCCAATCTGACTTGAAAATTTCCAGGGATGGGGCATCCACCCCCCTCTGGGAAACCTGTGGCAGTGTCTCACCACCTGCAGCGTAAAAAAAAATAAAATCTTTATTACATCCAGTCTGATTTTACCCTCATTTAGCTTAAAACCATTGGCCAATTGCTAGAGGCCCTGCTAAAACATTTGTCTCCATCTTTCTTAAAGCCCCTTTTAAGTATTGAAAGGTTCCCCCAAGCCTTCTCTTCCCAGGCTGAACAACCTCTCAGCCTTTTCTCATGGGAGAGGAGTTCCACCCCTCTGACCACTTTTAATGGCCCTCCTCCAGACCTGCTCCAACAGATCCATGTCCTTCCTGTGTTGAGAGCTCCAGAGCTGAATGCAGGGCTCCAGGTGAGGTCTCAACAGAGCAGATTAAGGAGGCAGAATTACCTCCCTTGACCTGCTGGCTGTGCTTCTTTTGATACAGCCCAGGATACAGGTGGTTTTCTGGGATGAAAGCATACATTGCTGGCTTATGTCCAGTTTTTAATGCACCAATGTCCTCAAGTCCTTTTTGGCAGGGCTGCTCTCAGTCACTTCATCCTCCAGCCTTTATTGATACTGGGGGTTGCCCTGACTTAGGTGCAGGACCTTGCACTTGGCCTTGGTGAACCTCATGATGTTCTTGTGGGTCCAGTTCTTCAGCCTGCCTAGGTCTCTAGATGGCATCACATCTCTTGGATGTGTCAGTCTCACCACTCAGCTTGATGTTGTCTGCCAGCTTTCTAGGGGTACACTTGATCCTGCTGTCTACGTCACTTTATACACCCTTTGTCAAGTCTAGTTTAAAGCTCCAGCAATGATCCCTCAAAGCTCCTGAGCAAGAATCCTCTTCCCTCTTTGAGAAAGGTAAATCCTATCTGACATCAGCAAGCCCGGTGCCATGCAGAGCATCCCATTATCAATACCTGAACCTATTGTTGTGACACCAGCAACAGAGCCATGTATTAATGTACTGGCTAAGTTTGTGTCTTCCAGTGTTGCTGCTAGCAACTGCAAACTGTCCCAAGGCTCTGAAGTCTATTTCCATTGCTGTTGTTGAACTAGAGCTTTTATAGGGAAGATCAAGAATGAGCTGCTCACTCTGCCATGTGCTTTTGCAGAGACTAGCAGACATTAATACACTGGACTAGCTATATCAGTGACAAATTTGATCTTATGACCTTGGTTTAGTGACTGCATCTGCTAGTGCCAGAGGCAGTGTGCAGCAACTTGCACTGCTCACTCATTCTTGTTTCATTGCTGCTCTCAGTAGAATTTCTGTGACTGTATTAATCTAAGTTGAAGTCTGCCACAAGGAAGGAGTACAGCAGCTCTCTGACTCCCCTTTACAGCCAGCAGCTGGCTCTAAACCTTGCTGTTGTGCCCTGAGGTATTTGGCCCCCTGAGGGTGAAAGTTGCGTGCTTGTTCTCGAAATGGAAGAAGCCTGTCTAATTTGGATCAATTCACAAGTGGGTGTTACCCAACTTATTGTACAGAGATCCCAGGCTAAAATGGAGAAGGGCTTTCCTATGACAGAATATGACAGCTTTCTCTTCTTGAGAAAAGGTATCACTGAGAAAATCAGAAGTCATCCAGAAACCACAAAAAGAAATGCAGTGGTTGCTGCGTCATTCTCTACTGTATGAAACTAATGCACTGTGCCCACCAACATGGACTAACCAAAAGCAACAGGCAGGGAAGCCTGGATGGACAGAAAGAAGCATAGTAAGTGTTACAGATGTGAACATCCTCTGTTAAAGCAGCTGTTCTTCTCAGGGTGCCAATAGATGTCTTTATTGCAAAGTAGCTGTGAACTGGTGTTGATAACTGAACAGTGTCTAGATTTCTTCAATCTTTTGTCATTCTGTTTTCTTGTGATTTCTGTCACTTTCAGGTAAATGGAAGATTTGGAGGCTAACTTAATCCAGACACGCAAAACATGCAGAATAGAGCAAATGGTAGCAAAATGGCTTCATCGCTCTCGAGATGGAGCATCCAGGTAAACTTTTTTATTTTATTTTGTGAAAGAAATATCTATTAATCAGCTTTGATCAGAGACAGCACAATCTCATTCCCAATAAACAAGGACAATCACAGGTTGCAGTTCTTACTTATTATTTCAGATATTCTTGGGAAATATGCATACAGTAGTGTTGAAAAGCAGAGGCAGAGATCCATTTCATCCGTGAGCAAGTGCATATTTATTTAGCTTAGCTACTTTTCTATATTCCCCATTCTGTTACATCCCTCTGTCCCCACGAGGGTGATTACAGTGTATTATTGGTTAAAGGTAGCTGTCCATAAAGCTATTGCTAACATATTATTGGCTAAACTACTGTGTGTGCTAAGAAATCAAGTTATGCTAAAGTTAGCTATGTTGACAGTTCACTTCCATTGTTTTCCTTCTAACTGCTAGTTGTTCCCACCGAACTAGCCACTGAGTTCATAGCAGCTGGCCTAGTGTTTATTCCTTCGGCTCTCTGCTTCAAGGTTTGCCAGCTGCTCAGCACCAAGCAGTCTCAGGGCATCCAGGCTGCCTTCTCTGTAAAATCTTCCCACACAGTCGTCCTTAGGAAAAACTGTTTTTAAGCATCCCTCTTTGTTTCCCAGGACAGATATTCCTGCTTTCACACATTCTAGTTTCGTGAGCCATGTCTGCAGAAATATGATACTGCTTAATACAAAATGTACTTTTCTTGAAAATGAGGTTGTACTTTTCTTTGTGTCTTGCTTATGTTTTTAGGACAAGACTGTTTCATTTACCAGGGGTCTTGGCATACAACTGCTTTACTTCCTAAGGTTCTATGAGTCAAAATTGATCTGGACTGTATCCTGGCAGAAGCAGAGAGCTGTAAATTCTCTCATTCCCTTACTGAGTAAAGGTATTGCTGTGATCTCTGGGGTCAAGGCTTGCTGCAAGAGCCACCCATGGATTCCAGAGAACAGCTGACCTCTCTCCAAACTAGTGTGGAAGAGTGGGGGCTGGGTGTATCTATGCCCCTTCCAAAAAGTATTTTGTGGGTAGATCTTACTTAAGCACTAGTTTTTGTCTTACAGGGGCAGAACGTCTGTGACAGATAGCACCAATGATGGCAATGGCCAGCCTGCCAACCATGTCAAACTTACTATCACAGTATACAAAGACTTGGTCCTCCATCACTTTGGCTTTGAGATTTGTCCCAATCTTCCTCTGACGATTGCCTCTGTCACTGCAGGTATGCACTGTTTCCTTCTCACTACAATCATAGGTGTGAGAAGCATGAACTCTTCTGTATGGCCTTAATCATAAAGTCCTCTCACGTTTTTAAGAGTTTCTCACACATTTCTGCTTGGCATGTGATCCTTGAATGGGCAAAAACCTGGTGTGTGGAGTGCTTAAACATCTACCCGATTCTGATGACATGGAAGATATCTAGGCCAATTGCAGCTTCACCGCTAATCCTTCACCTGCACTTGGACACAGATGACCTTTAGGGGTGCTTCAAAGCAAAGTTCTTTTTGGTGTTTTATCTGAAATGCAAAGGAAGGATTTAATCTAAGTTCTTATTCTGCAGTGGCCCTGGTGTTGTGTTGTTGAAATTAATTTCTGGGCTTACAGCCCCATAACGTGGAGATGACTCCTCAGGTGAAAATCTGCACAAATGAAGCAGTGCAAATCTTCTAGTTATAAAAGGGAGGGATGTAACTTTGCGCGCTTTTTTGTGGCTTAGGTGTTTTGAATAAAAAAACTGTGAACCTGTTTATTTAACTTGTGGGGAGGGTGGCTGGAGGGCTGGCTGGTGCTCTGCCTCTGGTGGGCCACGTGGGCTGTGGCTTCCCCATCTGCCTAGGGAAACAGCCTGTCCAAATGCTCCTGTTTGCAAGATGTTTAGCAGAAAGGCACTCCATACAGTATGAATTCTGTTCTTTCACAGTGCTTTTAAGTAAATTTTCTCTTTATGCACCTCCCCATGTGAAAAGTGGCTAAATTAGCTGAGAGAAGGGAAAGAGACTTTCTGTTACAGTTTTCTTGTTACCTGATCAGAAGAAATCAATGTTTTATTAAAACTGAGGCACAAAGAAAGCTGTCCTTTTAAGTCCTGTCCTTTGCTGTGGAGGCAACAGCTAAACATCTTTTGGTTTAATTCTACATGATTGTCTTTGTGTTTTGCCTTTCACAAATGCTGCTCGGTGCTGAGGCTTCCCTGAGAGACAGGTAGCAGATACTAGGTGGGTGCATGGGCAAACCTGTCTGGCAGAGAAATTCAGTAGTGTGCCATGGCCAGCAGGTTGGCTCTGGTGGATCTGGGGTCTGCATGCACGCTCATCCTTCTCAGACCACCTGCACTTCAGCCTCTTGGATCCTGTGGCTGCCGCTCTCCCAGAAAGCAAAGTTCAGAAATCATCTTTTTTCCCATGTTGTGAGTCCTGTGAGGACAGACCAGGCAAGGTGTCATGGACGCAGGCATTACTGCACCAGCTGGCATCAATGTCCTTTGGCCTCTTTATTTTGCCATCCAGAGGCACTGGATGGCCATGCTGAGGCAAGTGGGTGCTGGTTGGGAGAGGAGGTTGCTGCAAGCATCCTCGGTGTCTGCCACTGTGGTGCTGTCATGATTAAAGGTGTGCTTGTTGCCCACAGGGAGCACTGCTGAAGGGAAGCTACAGCCAGGCGACCAGCTCCTCCTGATAAACTCTAAGGTGGTGGATGATCTGTCTGTCGAACGAGCTGCTGACATCATCAGGTGTGGTCCTGTGGGAACAAGGTGGCAGAGGTCTGAGAGGAGAGGTGTGGGAAGCGGGTCTCTCCAAGGGTTGTAAAGGTGCATGGCTGCGTGGGGTCAGCCCTGCTCCCGAGGCACCGCACTTGGTGGGCCCTGCCCTAGGGGGACAAGACAGGTGCAGCGGCCCAGGAGAGTGGGGTTTCCCCATTTTCCTCTGCAGTGGCAGTGTTTGTAGGCTGCCCCCTGCCTCACTGAGAACCATCCTTGCAGGGGTGGCAGAGGGGTCCTGCGCCTCCCTGGCATCATCTGCTGCAGCTGTGGGGAGGAAGGAACAGGCAGCTGCTGACCCTGGCTGACTGCATGTCTCTGTTACAGGGAGGCCGGTGATGAGCTCCTCCTAACCGTCCTGCGCTGCACGTCGGTAAATGGCCTTTCTTCAGCAATCTCAGCACTCCCAACAGCATTGCCCCAGATGGCCCCGCAGGGAAGGTGGGGCAGCTAAGCTGGCATGTAGGATGCACAACGGAACCCGTGAGGGAGCTGCGAGGGCCCTCTGCTTTTATGCATGTCCTTGAGGAGGTTTTGGGGAGTATCAGTGGTAACTCCTCACAGCTCTCCTGGGTGTAGAGACAGGGTTGCTTGCAGATCCCACTGAGTGTTTGAGCCTATGCTCCCTGAAGCTGCCAGCTCCATGAGTTACTGTGAGGCTACAACAACTGGAATGCAGGCAAGTCTTCTTGGCAAGCTGTGGCCACCCCACCAAGAACTGCCTGCAGTGCCTCCCATGTGCTGGGGCTATCTGGGCCATGGGGACACACTGGACATGAAAGGCTGGTGCCGAGGCTGCAGGCATATTTGCCCTAGATGTTCGTTGGAAGCTCTTGAGGTTTTCCTTACTGAATGCTGCAAAAATTTATCCCCTTTTGTCCAAGCACTGTCTGATTAGGGGCCAGCAACCTGGGCTTTAATCATATTTTGGGAACAGACACAAAGTTTTACTCTGAAACTGGTGCTGATTGCACATCTCTGTAGTGTAAAATTCCCCAGAAGGCATGTGCATCATGATGTGTTTATCTACACGGATTCCAATATGTGTAAAAGCTGAACTGCAAAGCAAGGACAAAATTGTGTTTGTGTGCTTTTTTGCCTTCTTACAATGTATGAAAATGGCCTGAGGGGGGATTTCTCCCTGATTTGTTTGGAGTTTTTTTTTTAACTTTGATTTATTCTTAGAGACAAGAACGATAATTTCTTCAAAAAGTTGCTGGAGTTTTCAGACTTAAGGTCATGAGGTTTTTTGGCCATTCTGTAAAGATACATTACAGTGAAAATATATTTTTCCTGCTCAGAGTTTCCCGGGTGTTGGCATTCAGTGGATGTGGACAAAGCCAAAGTGACCATAAAACGTTCAAGCGAACCCACTGAACAGTGGCTTCCCTCTTTTGTTAATTTGGTCTGCCTTGCCTAGTACATTGGCTGTCAGTCTTGCCAGTGTTTGATCTGGCTCTGGAGATCAAGGGAGAAAATGAGAGTTAGTTATGTGAGAACTGAATGCCTGCCAAAAGAAGGAAAATACAATGGTTTTTCAGAGAGAGAAGGATTTGGAAAGCCCTTGACAGGAGCTGGAACATCCTTCATAGGCCGTCATGCATTGTCGAGAAGCAAATGGGGCACAAACCCATTTTTGTTTTTTCCTTTGCAGGTCACTTTAAGGACACCTCCAAATACAGCCAAAGCTGATCTGGGGTTTGGGGTTGGCTCTTGCCCTACACTGAAGGCAGCTGTGCTTAGAGCTGAGAGGTAACACGTCCCTGTTGATGGATACCAGACCCTCTGCTGGGGCTGTTCTGGCCATACTAGAAGGGACGTGGGAGGCCTTGGTGCTCCTCAGGGCAGCTGTGGGGCAAGATGCTCTTTACAGCCTGGCAGACTCTGGAAGGGCTTGTTGGTCAGGCACAGAGACTCCTGACTGCCTCCCTTCCTCTGTCCTTGCCAAATGGCCTGAGGGCAAGATGGGGCTGTTGCAAGTTGGGAGGCACATGTGCCTCTGGCAAGAGTGTAGGAATTGCTCCACCTCAAAGTTGTCTAGGAAGATAGTGCCTTGATAGGGAATATGATGCTTTACAAGAGCAAGACATTTGGGTGCAAGAATGCAGTGGTTCCTAGGCTGTTGGGCAGAGTCCAATGGGATGAGGTTTAACAAGGCCAAATGCCGGGTCCTGCACTGGGGGCACAACAACCCTATGCAGAGCTACAGACTAGGAGAGGTCTGTCTAGAAAGCTGCCAGGAGGAGAGGGACCTGGGGGTGTTGGTTGACAGCCGGCTGAACATGAGCCAGCAGTGTGCCCAGGTGGCCAAGAAGGCCAATGGCATCTTGGCTTGTATCAGAAATGGTGTGACCAGCAGGTCCAGGGAGGTTATTCTCCCTCTGNAGGAGGTTGTGGAGAGGAGGGTGCTGGCCTCTCCTCCCAAGTGACAGGGGAGAGGACAAGGGTTAATCGCCTCAAGTTCTGTCAGGTGAAGTTCAGACTGGACATTAGGAAAAGATTTTTCACAGAAAGCATCACTGGACACTGGAACAGACTGCCCGGGGAGGTGGTTGAGTCACCTTCCCTGGAGGTATTTAAAAGATGGGAAAGACAAGGTGCTCAGGGACATGGTTTAGTGGCAGATAGGAATGGTTGGACTCAGTGATCCAAGAGGTCTTTTCCAACCTAGTGATACTATGACTCTATGATTCTAGGCATCTTGTTCATGTGGCAACTTGTGAGCTTGGTATGTCTTTGTCACCATGAGACCATGGTTATGTGACAACGTTGCAGTGAAGTTGGGTTGGCTTTTAAGCACTGGGCAGATTTCTTAAACTTTTGCAGTATGAGAGTGTGTTCTAGAAACCTCAGCTGACCTGGGAAGTGCTGCATACATGACTGTGTTCTTGTGATATGCTAACTGAGGAGGGTCTGTCTATGACTGCAAGGCACTGCATGTGTTGGTTTATGGTAAGCTGTGAAGACCCACTGCAAGCCAGCTGTCAGTCTTTCTACAGGATCCCAGCTTCATTGCAGGAGTTGGGGAGGTGCCTAAACACAGTATCTGTTTAACATGCAGTGAAATTATGAGTGTGTACAGCAAGTGTTGCATATGTATCCACAGCCAGGTTTGGATTTGGAAGGCAGTAACCTCCCAGATAGGTTAAAAAGGCAAGCCTGGAGCTGAGAGACTCATGACAGCACCTGCTCCTGTGAGCACCAGGCAGCAATCAGTTTCAGCATGGGCATGATCATGCCCTTTCCTGCACCATGGCCCTCTGCCTCTTGTACATGACTGCAACAGGCTGAGCTGCCAACCGAGTGCTGTTCATTTTTCAGGGCGGGCCTAAGTCATCGTTTCTTACTGCAGAGAAGAGAGCAAGGCTGAAGACGAACCCTGTGAAAGTGCGATTCGCAGAGGAGGTGCTGGTGAATGGACACACACAGGTCAGTGGGGCATGGCTGCAGACGGGTGCCTCGGGCACTGCAGGCTGGGAGGAAATGGGTCACTTGCAGATGGACGCTGAGCAGGGTTAGTGTGGCCAGGACCTACAAAGTAGTCGCTGTGCTAGTCTGCCCTGGGTATGCATCCAGGCATCTGCTCCCAACTTGTTACTTGTTACCTGTTACACAGGCTGCAGAGCTCACAAGGCAGAGCAGGGAGTAGGAGGAGCTGCTCTGGAAACGGTCTTGGTCTTGGGCAGAGGTGATGGAGAGGCTTTGGGCAAGGCTGGTCGTGGGATACTGGCAGACCTGAAAATGCCAGCAGTCTGTGCTTTTTCTTGTATCTGGAGGTTCACCTTAGCAGTATCTGAAGGTTCACCTTAGCACCTGCTTGAGAGCTTCTGAGGAGCTGGTTTAGCCAGAGGTTGTGTGCTGGTTTTGCAGCACATGGAGGTTTCAGATCTGTGCCATTCACTTATTGACTGCAAGGCAGGTCTTGAGAGGTTTGAAGAAGGCACTGCCTGAGAGGATGCTGTACTCTACACTTCCTACAAAGCCTCCCTCTGTCAGTGTTCTGCTGAGCTAAATTAATCATACCTTTGCAGAGGAAGGCCACAATCAATGTACAGTTTGCTGTTCATTTAATGAAAACATAAAGATAAGAGAAATCAGTTCAGGTGTCGAGGTCCCACTGATGTTAGCTTCCCTTTTCACTAGTTGAATATGGACTCTGTTTTGAGAAGTAAGATATTAGCACAAAGGAAGAGTAATAAATTTGTTGTATATTTATGATGTCTTTCTGGAAAAGCACTGCTCACCATACTACTTTGCTCGAGTGTTTTAGAACTGATCTCCTTTCAGCAGACTGATGTATTAAGACAGCCAAAATTGCTATTATGTCCCTGAAAAACTGCAAAGCCTCCTATTTCAGTAAATATACTACTCTTGTCATCTTAATGGAGCATTACTAAGTGATCTTTGTGGCAACTGGAAGGAGCCCAGAGGCTGCCTTTTGCAGCTGAAACCTGAAACTCCAGTTCAGGAACATAAATTGTTAATAAGTCTGAATGCTATCCAGCCTCCATTTTATGTTGCAAACTTATTATGTATTTCCATATAACTGAACAATATGCAAGAGGTGGGTCCCTCAGGATGCTCAGGTCAGCATCAGTCAGTGTATGCATAGCTGTAACACAGAGTAAATCAGCCTTGCACCAGACAAGATAGGAAGGGTACAGGTGCTTAAGCCATAGGAGAAGCTTTCAGAATTAATTCATAGTAGTCTATTAGAGTCTGTGCAAAAGGAGAGAAATCCCCTCTGGGTGCTCTGGCCAGCTAATTGGATCTGACCAGGATAGTGCTGATACTTAATTTGTATGTGAGTTTCTATGTAGCTTTCAAGTTCTAGTGTGTGCTGGTTGTACAAGGCTCCATTCATATGATAATCCTTAGCTGTGGGATCTGCCAGGGAAAGGTGCAGTGTAAACCAGCATCACTTTTCTGAAACTAACGGAGCACCTAAAGCCTGTCAAAGATGTGATGTATCTGTTCTGCTTGGTATGAAGGAGTTAGAGCCTGGGCTCAGGGATAACAGCAGTGTTCAATCTTTTTTTTTCTCAGTGGTGACTGTAGGCAGCTTGAAACCCAAGAAACAGGGAATGAACAAGGAACAATTTCAGAAATGTATAATATTTTTTCTGGTAGCACTTCCAGGATATTTGGCCACTCAGTCAAGTGCCAAGGGCCTTGATAGGGTCTGAAGCTGTGAGATTTATGAAGTATTGCACAGAAAATGTAACATAGGAGAAAGCATCTTAGAAATGCCGTTCTCAACCTGTGACTGTCCTGACAAGTAGATAAACTGCTTCAGGTTGGAGGAATGTGCTGGCCAAGGAACATAAGAAAGATAGGCTGAAGGGTGTAGGAGTAAGCCTTCTCAGCACTGAATAATAAGAATAATAAGGCTGAAAACAGAAAGGAAGGTGCAAATGAGCATTACTAGAGGACTGAGGTGGAAGGCTGAAATTTCCAGCTCTAGGTGGAAGAAGGAAGCCCCGGAAGGACAGAGGCCAAGTTCCTAAGCCCTTCTCAGAGCACCCAGTGGAGGTGCTTTTCATATGGAAGTCATTGCCTTGTCTAATACATTTGAGACTTACCTCAAGAAACTGTGGTGACATCATACCCTGTTTGGCAAGCCCTAGAGTCACAAATCTAGGGGAATGCTCGATAAAGGTACTGCTGCACATTTAGCTGAATCCTACAGGCAAGGATTGGTATGCAAGATCTATTCATGATAGCATGAAGGGTTTAGGTAGCTCTTGAGTTGTGTCTGGCTGCTGCCAGTGGGGAAGTGTCAGTGTCGGGGTTAGTGCTGCCTTACACCTGGTAATGGGAAGATGGCTTTTCATGTAGACAATGCTGGCTTTTTGGTAAGAAGTAGGAAGGATGGCTCCTGGCTTTCAGTTTCTGCCAGATCTTCATGTTGGAACTGAACAGTGGGTATGCCTGAGCCATGTGCAGCTATTGCACTGGCTGGAGTTTTATGGTGAAGGCATTCGTTTTGCTTTCTTTCTTTTATTCTGTGCCAGAAGCATAGTCGGGGAATAAAGCTTGGTGCAACAGAAGTGGATTGCAGAAGCAGAGAAAGATTTTCATTTATGCCAGGATGTGCTGTGTCAGGCAGAGCAGCCTTATGACCAAAGGCTTAATAACCAAGGATTAGTGCCGTTGCTTTTGTTCTGCAGGGGAATTCTCTTCTTTGTATGCCCAACGTTCTCAAGGTATACTTGGAAAATGGACAGACGAAGGCATTCAGGTTTGAGACAAGCACTACTGTGAAGGTAATGATGCTCAGTTGTCTCTTTGTTCCCACCACCTGAATTCAATCCAATAGCAAAGGTGTATGCAAAGGAACTTGCAGCTTTTTGTGTAATGACCAGCCAGTGGGAAGTGGGTGGCTACTGATGCTAAGCATGATAGATTTTCCATGCCCTTCCTGCAGAGGAGGCATTGCTTTGCTTCACTTCTGTTTTCTTCTCAGCAACCAATTTTCATAGAACTTGTGGAACTTGGCTGTGAGACCACTACAGCTTTGTGAAGTGTGACTGAATATGGCCAGGAGGACAGGTTGGTAGATCGGCAGCTGCCCATATGAACTTTGCTTTCCTTGGAAACCACATGGCAGAACACGGAGGAAATCATTTAATATAGCATTGAAAATGTGCATCCCTGAGAGGGAGAAAAAAAATCTCCTGGCTTGGGACCTGGACAGTGAAGTCCAGATCTGGATATGATATGAAGTCAGCAGATGAAATTGTAGCAGTTGTTATTTAAATTGTCTGTTCCAGCCTCATTTCTATGCTGGTGAACACATCTCCCTGTGGAAGCAAAAAAATTATTAACCCCTTGAGATGGAAAAGCAGTGCCACCTCCCTAGGATCACTTTTGCTTGGAGGCATCATAGAGAGGTTACCATAATTACTTTCAAAATAGATGGTGCTGCTCTCCACAGCCATTAATCTAGCACTTTCTGTAACTGCCCTGTTTAGACACAGGCTTATAAACTTCAAGATTTTCTAACCTGATCTTTAGACTCCCTCAGTATTTATGTTGGAGTTAAGATTTGCCTGTGCACAGTGTTTGGAGGCCATAATTTCTTTAAAGGATATTTCATGATCTGCAGCAGTGCAGTTACTGTGGAAAATATGCACAATGGGCAGTCATTCTAGAGTTATCAGGCTGAAAGAACATTGAGGGGAAAAGCAAGGAGATTTTATTTATAATGCACTGAAAACTTCCCTCAAAAAGAAGTGGTTTATTGTCTAGTTAATCCAAAGTTCACAGTCTCACATGCAATTAAGTCTAAGTCTTGTAACTTGCAGGGCAGAGAAGAAGAAAATAATGAAATAAAGCAAAGAGGTACTAAGAAAAGGGGAGACAGTTGTAAGGAGAGATTTGAATGCCCACCTGCACGAAATGGATTTCTAAAAGATGGGTTAGCTCTTTACGTGTGACTTGAGTTGCTCATGTTTGATCTGCAGTGAATTTTTCCCATAGTGGAGCTGAGTACAACCATCACCAGTGTCCTCACAGTAACACTCAGATGGGTAAAATGCTCTCCAAGTTAGGTGGTTTCCAAAGGTCTTCTGCTGTTTGAGAGAACCTTGCCTAACATTTGAGATGATTCAAACATTTATGCTTACCTCAAGAGGCTTGTGTGAGTCAGAGAGTTCTCTTTCAATCTGTACTCAGTCAAGCCTTATGTAGTGTTTTCTTTTTGCCAAAAGTAAACCTCTTTGCTTGCATGACACAGTATTCCAACAGAATTCTCCAGACAATTGAAACACCAGTTTCAGTCATATTTGGTAATATTTTTACAATTATACTCTCAAAATCTTGTTGGGGGAGAAGTAGTTTTTCTCCTGTAGTTTTATCCTTGTAGTTTCTTAAAGAAGTGTCTTAGAGTTCTAGAAAGCTAGAATTGTTAACAGCAAACATTTTGATCAAGGGTGACAAAAAGTGCTTGACACCACCAAACTGCCAACTGTAAAGCCAAAACTTTCAGCATGAACCAGCCCAGGACATGCAGCTCTAAGAAACAGATTCTGATGCCTGTTGTGCCTTGAAGTTTGTGTCTTACTGCAGTCTTACCTCAGCAAGCTGCAGTTTCCCTGCCTTGTCTTCCTGGTTTACTGAAATGTGTTGTCCTCCCATTATCTGTGCTTCCTTTGTGTCCCCTGCAGTTCCCTTGACTCTCTTCCTCACCATCTGGCTGCCATCAGTAGGTGCGGGTGTTGCTGACCACCATCCCTCCAACTGCTTGGCTGGCGTATTCCTTTGTTGATCCAACATCCATCTAGGACAACACAGCAGCTAACTGCCAAGCTTGTGCTTGATTCCCAGAGAGGTTACCATCTCCTTTACCTGCACTCCTGATGAACTTGCAGGCTTTCTCTAACCTTGTCTTTTGTCTCATCAGTGTGTTCAGAAGCTGTCACCAAAGAGAGGAAGGCAGTACTCCATATAGGCACTGGTTTGCTGTGAAAGAACACTTAAAATTTTGTTCTGTGTTGTAGCATCAAATGTGTTCTTGGCTGCAGAGAATTTTGTTTGGCCACTGCCCTTTCAGCAGGCCGGCCAGGATCATCCACATTCCTGTGTTGTGCTAGCAGCGCTCTGCAACTGTGTCTAAATTCTGTTTGACTATCTATGTCCCTTCTCTTCCTAGGATATTGTTCTCACCTTGAAGGAGAAGCTGTCCATCCGAAACATTCTGCACTTTGGCCTTGCTCTGGAGGAGCAGTACAACGTGGCAAAGATCCACCTGCTGCATGAGGAGGAGCTCATAGAACAGGTGAGGAGAGCCCCTTCCACGCCCTGTAGCCATACTGGATACCAGCACTGATGAGTTGTGGCCACCAAGGTGCAAAGAGAGCTCAGCACTTCAGGTAAATAAGAGGAACTGAGCTTGGCCCACCCTCTGTGCTGTCCTCTTTTTGCTGCTTGTTGCATATGTTACCCACTGCATTAGACAGATGCCCTGGAGAAATGGTGCTTTCAGAAGCTTCTTGCAGTTTAGAAAGCCCACCAAGCAGTACCCATGGGCTGTTACTAGACTGTGTAGAGCAGCTGGGGGTGCACGTGCTTTGTGCCACAGGTCAGATAGAACCATCTATAGAGGATCATTTGAGACAGTCTTTAAATAGCTGTGTACCCAGCTATTTACAGTTCCCTAGGTAGTCAGAGAGTTAACCCAGCCAGGGCTTTGATTAACTTGTAAATCAGAAGTTTATGTCCTGTGAACGTGAGGTTATCTGTTTTAGTAATTCTGTTGCTTTACTAGCAATTCTAGGCTAATCTAATTTGTGAGAATGTGCCTGATTTGGAGTCCACTCTCCATCACGTTGACTTTGTTAGTTGGTGATCCACTGTGATACAGAAGGGTTAGGTAACTAGCACTGTCAAAACACTGAGTGCATTTGCCAGAGAATTTCTGCTTCCGTTCAGTTAGTAAGCTGGTATGGGATTTGCTCAGAATAAAATATGCTAATATATAACCCAGAGGTCTTAACATTGTATTGACATTATGATGATGATCCAAGTGTCTGTTTAGGGCTGCTGCATTTTATAACAACTTAAAAGCAGAAAAGCTTGACCCTTCCTCTGTCATTGTCATACAGCCTTGAAGCCTCTGTCCTGGTTATAATGCAAGCATATGAGATCAATGGACATTTAATGAAGTTCGGCTGTCAAAGGACTTCCAAGCTACCACGGGGAGAAGAAAAAAACCTAAGATAAAATTACAAAGACTAGCAATGTCTCCTTGTATTTGTTAAGGACAAGGGCTAATATGCAGCATCCCGCTTGCCAGTAGCTTTAAATGATTTCTGTGAGTTCATACAAACAAGAGGCTTACTATGCATTTATGAAGGGAGGGTCTACAGCAGTAGTTGTAGCATGACGCTGTCTGTGTGTTGCAGGTGGTCCAAAAAAGAGAATCTCATGACTACCGGTGCCTCTTCAGAGTTTGCTATGTTCCAAAGGATCCATTGGACCTTCTGCAGGATGACCCAGTTGCCTTTGAATATCTCTACCTGCAGGTGAAATTGAGGCATTCCATGCTTCAGGATCTCTTCTCACCCAATTTTCATTTCTGCTTTAAGCCAAAAGATACTTCAGGGCAGTTCAGTTATATGAATGTGGAATACAGAGCACTTAGGAACAGACCATTTGGGTTCCACTTGCCTTAAATTCTTCAATCAAATTACGTGCTTCACTTTCTGAGAATTAGTTCAGAATGAGATTGAAATGAGCTGGGCGGCTCCCTTTATTTGATACATGGTAGTCATATCAGAAGTCTTATCCTGACTTTTTCTAGACTTTTTATCTTCATACTAACTCAGCTCTGTTTGTTCCAGAGCTGCAGTGATGTGCTTCAGGAAAGATTTGCTGTGGAAATGAAATGCAGTGTGGCATTACGTCTGGCTGCTCTGCACATACAGGAGAGGATTTATGCTTGTGCTCAGCCACAGAAAGTATCCTTGAAATACATTGAGTAAGTAATCTCCGCGTTATGTTGTGACTAGGTCTGGCAAAAGAAGGAACCAACTAAAAGTGGCATCACCTCTGTGTTTGCCCAGAGTTAATCTTTGGATAGGAGGCTGTCTCTGGCCCAAAGAAGCTGCAATCTCTTAGTTATGCTAGTCATTCTAAGGCAAAGTGGCTTCACGAAGCTTCCTTGTCTTTAATCTGCTGAGCTGCTCAAATATATGGGCAGTATAACATCTGGGCATGTGCAGAGAGAGATTCTGATCAGTAGCTAGAGCAGGAATAACAAATTGCAAATCTCTCACATAGTTACAGTTACCAGGCTGCTCCTGCCAATAGACTGAGATTTCATGCTGTAGTTGAGAGACAGGATAATCATCAGCCTTCCACAGACAGTACTTTACAGCTTTTCATCTGCTAAAACTACCTCAGAAATACATCATTTCAGTATTAGTGGTAAGTCCTGTGAAGACATGGGACCTGGAATAAATACAGAAAAATGCTTTCACAAGCAGCAGGTGTGCTGTGCTGCATGTCAGTGCTGCTAGACCACACCTGCCCTAAAGAGAAGCCCTGCTGTAAGAACTTGTGATGGGCTAATCATTAAATAGCAGACATTTCTCTGGTAACTAACACGGCAGGGACCAAGAGAACTTCACGAACAAATCAATATGATTTCAAATGAAGTATCTTCCTTTATTCAGGGTTCACCTGTTTGTATAGGGCAAGCAGGCCAAAACATCAGGTAAACTGCCATTGGTCACTGCCCTAGCAACTAGCCTCTCATGGNCCCAACAGGTAACTGCACCTCTGCCAGCCCACGCAAGCATGACTGATTCCCTGCCTACCGCCAGCCATACCCAACCACGTGCAGTTAGTGGAGAGTGAGGAGTGACTAAGAAAACTGCAGCCTTCTTATTTCCTGGATAATTAGTGATTGGGCTGAATAAACTTTTTAGCAGAATACATGGCCCGTGTTTTTGTTCTAGGGAACTAGGGATGTCAAAAAGTAATAATCTTGTAACTGAAGTAACATAAAGAGAATCTTCATCCTCTGTGTGGCAAGGACAGATTAGGACCATTATGCTGACTAAACTTCTAGATTGTCTCCTGAATTACCATGTAAAAGGCATTCTGCATGAAAGTGAGTGTTCCTTCAACCCAGTCTCCTGAGTCAGTAGCAGGTGCACACAGAAGTGAATTTGAGTGAGATAGTTATGTTGCATCAGACATGTAGACCTGTTACAGCATCTACCCTGAAGCTTGGTGCACCTTGGACTGCTGTGGTGACTTTCCCCTTCCCTGCCTTTAGCCAGCTGCCCTTCTGCACATTCCTGTGTTGCTGGGGGACAACACAGCTGGGACTCCTTTTGCTGCCTTCCCATCTTCCTGGCAGGAGGGACTGGGGAATCGAAAACTTTGTCTCACCAACTTTGCTTCGAAACATGAGAGGGAAGGATATCAAGAAAGCCATCAGCTACCACATGAAGCGGAACCAGGTGCTGCTGGACCCTCGGCAGAAGGTAATGTGCATCCCCTGGGTCCAAGGTGTCTCCCAGGATGGCAGCAGCATTTATTTGGGCCAAAAAGGCAACATTTTTCCTCTGTGAGTCTCCTCTCCATGTGACTACTTTGTGGGTTTTCTCTCGTTATTCTCTGTTGTACTCTCCTCTGCTGCACACACACCGGAATTTCCCTGCATAGTCAGTTCTGTTGTAGTTTGCTTGTGGGGTTGCCAGTTGGCAGATGGGGTAGCGCCAATCCAGGCCAAGCTAGATATGTTGGTCAAATACTAATCCTACATGAAAAGAACATAATGTAGCCTACAGGCTACCTGGCAAATCTTATTTGTCTGTCATGTTTCTAAACATTATTTCTTCTCTTGCAAAACAAAGCATATGCTTGCAGCAGTCCAAGTGCGCCTGTGCTACTTGCAAATACTGGGAGACCTGAAGATGTACAATGGAAAGATCTTTAATGCCACGCTGATGGTATGAGTGCTTTTTATTTATGTAATTGGGGTTTGGCGTGCTGTCTTACTGCCTTGCTTGCGCATCTCTTACAGCAGTGTATTCAGATGAAAGCTGCAAAGATAGGGCACAAGAAGCAGTTCTAACCCTTTGTCTCCATCAGTGCATAAGATCATGCCTTAACCAAGCAAATGTTCAAATATTTTTCTAAACTGATTGTTGATCATTGATGTGAGACTAGCAACCTCTTGTTGAGCCTCCCTCCCTGTCTTTGCTTTGATGCTTGTAGAAAACAACATTACCTTTGGTGATGCTGTTTCAGCCAGCTCCAATAATGCCACTTTTCCCTGTCCCAGGACATCATGTTCAAAATTGGTAAGGGACTTTGCTAGCATAACTCATCATGGTTCCATTGAAGTGAATAACATAGCAGCCTGTACAGCAATTGTGCGATAATTTTTCTAATCAAAACCTGTGACTCTTGCTCTTCAGATGAGCTCTGTCTGTACCTCGTATGTCATAAAGTACTGAAGAGGTCAGGGGTGGGGCCACAGTGTCAAAAACTCTTGAAAAGGTATTGGCCGTGCTTAAACCTTACTGCAAAATAAAAGAATGCTGGTCTTTTCACTAGAGGTTTCTTGGATTTTTTTGCCTGTCCCCACTTGGATCTGTACTGAACTGTGTACTGTACTGGACCAACAGCTGTTTTGTACAGGGAGCTGAGCTGTGTAGGTAGGCCTATACCAGAGGAAGAATTTACTGATAGAATGTCTGGGTTTACCCCTGTGTGTGCATTGAAATATTTCTGCCAAACTATATGGGTGTTAATTCATTTTAAATATCTGATCCTAATAGAAAGTGTTGACATTTCTTCCAAAATCACAAACACCTTCCTGAAGTCTCAGCCAGCATAAATAGGTCCCACTAGGTCCATCTGGCATAGCCTGCCAGGTGACAACCTGCTGCTGACCACCTCTTCGGATCTGCTTGATGGCTGGTGCATCTCTGGGGCTGCCTGCAGTGGGGGCACAGGGAAACTGGCAGTCCTTGAACCAGAGAAGAAAATAGCCAGGAGCAGGCGACCTGACAGCCTGTAAATAATGAGGAGATACCTCTGCAGCTGGTTACAGCCCAGCTAGAAAGAATCCATCTCTAAAAGATAAAACAAAAGGTCAGGTGGCTGAGGAGTCTCTGCCTAGCACAGGTGAATGGGGTTCCTGCTCAGATTGTGGTTACAGATTTAACTTCTCCCTCTACAGCTGCAGGACAGAGAATCATATGTTGCCTTGCTCGTGGGTGCCAAGTATGGGGTAAGCCAGATTATCAATAGTAAACTCAACATCGTAACAAGTCTGGCAGAGTTTGCAAACATCAGCAGGGTGGAGCTTGCAGAGGAGTCTGAAAGAGTGAGCACGGTGAAAATCTACCTGCAAGATCTGAAGGTAAGCAGCGCTTTTGTGATGACCCGTGTGTGGCTGTGTCAGGGCCAAAGAACAGGGTGGGAGTCACTTACACCATCTGTTCTTTTCAAAACCTGAACATTTAGCTGATGGTGCAATTGGTACAAAAGGCTTAGAGCCATCTTAGAAGGGAATGCTCATAGGAAGAATACAAGATGATTAAAGAAATGTGATTCTTCCTGCTGTCCTCATGTAGAAACAGAGTACTCTGCATTGATGGTGGTATAGGAGAGGGTGAATGGCTTTTTAGTGGGCAGTATTTTCCTTCCTGGAGATTGTGGTACCAGCAATATTTGTCTATTCTAACATTTTTTACTGTTTCCCCTTCCTGGTCTTCTCTGCAAAAAAAGGTGCTGACTCTGCTGCTGGAATCGAATGGTGCAAAAGACCTTGCCTGCCTCATCACTGGCTATTACAGACTGTTTGTGGATGTGAATGTCTCCATATTTACCTGGGGAGAGAAAAAACAGCAACCACACCGTGTCTCTGCTGAAGAAGGTTTCTTAAAAAAAAAAAAATTTAGGGTTTTTTTTTCCCCAAGGGATGTGATGAAAGTTTGTGGATCATCCAACATTAGAGGTGTTATTCCCTTCTGGGAATAGCATCATGCAAGAATATTACCTCTGGGGTGTGTAGTGGTATCTGTAAATTATTAAGCTCCCAGTCTTGGTGCAGGCAGTTCCAGGTTTCCATCAAGCTGAGACATATCAGGCAGAGGAAGAACAACAGTAATTGTCAGCTTTTCACAAGAAGTACAGGCTGAGTACCTGTCATCAAAATGGCAAACCTGTCACTGAGTACTTGTACTCTTTTACCAGCCTCCTGAACAATTCTCTGCTGATATCGCGCAGCCAGCAGAGGCAGGATCTGTTTGTCATGCTGTCCTGTCCCTTGTCAGGGTAACTCCAGCCCCATAGTGGTTTCAGGCTGAGGCTCTAGGTGACAAGTTATCTGGCTGCTATTCTGCAGCTGTGTCTGGTACTACTGTGCAGCAGAACATGGCAGAGCAGGCAGGAGCAATTAGGTCTCCACTGACAGGTTGTAGTGTAGCAGCTCAGATTGCATCTTCACTTTGCTTGCTGATGAGAAAGTGGGGGCAGAGCTTCTTCAGATCCGAGTTCTTGCTGTGCAGACAAGCTCATAATCCTTTTCTGACTGCTCCTTCTTGCCTCCGCAAAGGACAGGCTCATAGATCTGTTTAAATCTTAGGGTACGCGTCTCGAACCTGCAGTGACTCTGAAGACTCTTGGGACCTGGATTCTTCCTCAGAGCATTGCTTGGACACTGCTATAGCATACAGCAACACCCATCCTATGTGCAACGAGGAGGAGCTACCAGAGCTTCAGGAGAAGGACAGCACAGAGCCCCAAGCTGAAGGGAGTGACCAAGGCAACGGAGATGACAATGCAACAGACAGCACATCCGAGGCTTCAGATTCAGCGAATACTGAGAGCCGAGGGTTTAAGACAAGTGGTTCCAGTGACTCTATGGATGCGCTGGAGGAAGATGAGGTGGAAGCTTGCTCTTCCTCCAGGCCAGAGTTCTTCCAGTTCTGCACACCAACAGTGCAGGAGATGAGTAGCTCAGACAAGAGCTTCTTCTCCGTTCATGCTGCAGGAGGCTCCAGCAGGTCAGAAACAGGAGAATACTTCTGTTTCTTGCGGGTACCACGTGCAGAGGAGCCTGGGTGTGAAGAAGGCCCTTCTGAGCAGAGAGGGGAGGACAGTGGTGTATCTGTACTGGAGGCCAAGCTGTGTGAGAGAAACACCATGGGCTATTATAGTTTATGCTACAGCATATCCCCTGCAGGCAGTGTGACCAGGAGCAATGTCAGTCACAGCCCACAAAGTAGTCCTTGGAAAGATGAGTCTGTGCAGGAGAAGGCACTAAGTGGAGCAAAGCTGATGGCAGAGGTGAATGACCTCATGCTGGAGCCACCCCCAGGCTTTGGAGACTCCAGCTCTGAGGAGGAGTTCTATGATGCTGCAGACAGGCTCAGCCCTCTGGATGCCCTGGCAGGTATACCTTCACCCACTCACTGCAGGTCACCTTCCTGGGCTTGGGTGTTACCTGTTTCCCCGTGTCAGTCCTAGACAGATTATCTTTCAGCTTGTCATAGTTTACACAAGATTTTTGAAGGATTTTTGAACTCCTATTCTTCATAAGCCACTCTTCAGCAGAAAAACCATGGATATGCACATGGGTCAGAGCTGCAACTTTGCAAGGAGATTTGTCATCAGATCCAAGCACTGCATCCCAGAAAAAAAAAAAGTCAGTTTTCAAGTGAGTTTGACATTCTGGAAAGGCCCCAGGTTTCTGCAGGTGTTCCAGAATTCCATGTTGTATGGCTCTGTCTGGTCCTGAAGCCAACATGCTGCATAAGTTCCTTCCACATAGGCTGAATCTTTGGTGATGAGAAGAGTGATGAGTCCCAGAAACAGAACACAAGAGAGATGTGTGTCCTTGCACTGACAGGGAGCTTTATGGCAGCTATTCCTACTGTTGGGCAGTATCTCCACTCTGCTATCTTCCTGCAAGATGAGGAGAGTGAAAAACCATAAAACAATGTTGTCCTGTGTAACCCCAAGATCGCAATTAATTTTGGGGTCAGGGCATGTTATGGGTCAAGGAACCCTGTGGCTGAGCAGCTCCCTGGTAGTTGTATTTTCTCAGAAAGGAAATGGTTCTCGTTTCTGAAGTAATTAGCTCTGTCAACATTAGCAGAACTTTTTCAGAATTCTTTTGTGTAGCTAGAACAATGTTGGGTTTTGCATTCATGCACAGTAGCAATATCATGTTCAGGCACAAAATTATAATATCTGGATTTTTTTATCATCTACATATCCAGGCTGGGAATTTCTGATAATGCTTCAATTCACTGTTACTAAATCTGTAGGCACTGCTCTGCAGCTGCTGCCAATTCACCAGCTTTAATTTGAGAATTATAGCTGTACCTGCAGTCAGACTGCATGATTCCAGTAAACAAGGGGAAAGGCTACACAGCACTCTTTATCACTTATCCTGGACTTCACCCGTTGTAGCCACAGACCCAGGCTGCTTTATTTTTCTTGACACAGCCAGTTCCAAGTTGGTGCTTGATTGTAACATAAGAGGCATATTCTTTTGACACTTGGCAGCTAGGCTTTGCTGGCAAACATTTATATCTGCAGTTCCAGGACCTGTGTTAAGAGCTTTTTGGCCCACTGCAAGGCTGCATGGGTATTCTGCTGCCTGGGGCTACTTCCTGACTTGTATGTTTTTTCTTGCCAGCAGGCTACAATATGACATCCCAAGAGGGCATAGATGACAACAACAGCATCCTAAAGAAACCAAGGTGTTACAGCCTGGGGGAAAACATGATGACAAGGCAGACAGCGAGGGAGAAACACAGAAAGGAGGAGCTGACTTATGCCAAGAGCCTGAGGAAGAGAAGATCTTTCCTGCAAACAGATTACACCTCGCAGGTCACATTCCCCTTGGCTTTGCCAGGCTCTCTGCAGAGCTGCTGCTCATGGCCTCCTCCTGCCCCACTCCTGGCTCAGCCCCCAGCTCCATCCTCTGCTGAGAACATCAGGAAGGATGTGGAACTGAGATTTCCTGCTGCTATCCAGGCCCGGAGAGACACTGCTAGCACGAGTCCATCCTCTGACCTGATGGAAATGGAGCCTGACACCATGGAAACAAAATCGGTGACGGACTCAGTGGCTTCTTCCATTTCAGCTGTTCGCCTGCAGGGTGGTGGGCACAGGGAAGGGAGCACAGGCACTGCCACACTTGTGGGCTATGGCTTCCGACCTGTGCATGCTGCATATCCACCTTTCCTGCCCATGCAGGAAGATGTGCCCCTTGCTTGGGGACAAAGCAGAGGTGCACAGGAAGGTTCCCCTGTGAGGACAAGTGCTGGGTGGCCAAATGAGGGTAGTGGAGTGGCCCAAGGAGCACAGGAGGAGGTGGGTGAGGTGATGCTAGCCCAGCACAAGGTCCTGGACCAAGAGGTGACTTGTCCTGCTAGCCAACAGGTGTTGCCCTCATTGGCTTATGGCTCTGGCGTTGTCTCTCCCCATGAGGTGGCCCAGGAGCTGCTCCCCACTGCCAGGGGGCAAGTGCCATGTGAACAGGCTGCTCTGTCTCCCTGTGAAGAACAAGCTGGTCAGGACCAGTGTGCTGAAAACAGGTGTGACAATGTCTTCTCAGAGGCAAAAAGCAGACAAGTGATAAACAAGGAGGCCTTATGGAAAGTACATGATAAAAATCATGTGGGTTTTCCAAATGCAACCCAGCTCTTAGCAGACTGCAGCACCAGTTCAGGGGTTATAACTCACCTCTCCTTACTCTCATTCGGGGTGAGGACAGACCTTGCGTCACTCAGCCCATTTCAGGAAAGGGCAGATATCCAACTAGAGCATTTGGCCTCCCATAAGGATGGTGGGTGCCTGGGGGATGATGCTGTGAGAAAGGAGATGCAAACGTCCCCAGCTGGACCACCCGTTGAGATAGAATTGGTAAGCAGCCAGGAGCTGGATGAAGGAGAGCCCAGAAAAGATGGAGGAAGTGTTGCTCACAGACAGCCACAGCCTGTTGGGACTCCTCTTCCCAGTGAACAGGGTGCTGAGGTGGGGAAAGACTTTCCTCTGATTCCATCTCTAGGGCTTTCTATCTCGGGCTCAATTCCCTTGGGGTCACTGGGGAAAGGAGCAGGAGATCATGGGACTTCAAAACACTCCATCTGCTTTAACCACAGGGATGAGCAGACCCCTTCTGAACCTAGCATGACCAGATCCTTGTGTTTTTCCATAATGAAGAAGACATCACCGCAGCCTGGGATGGACAAATGCAGCTGTCGGCTGTCCTACATCAGCTGCTTCCACAGACTTGATGACAAGGGGGAGCATGAAACCACTGTTCCCACGTGTAGCACATTTCTTCCCCCTCTCACCACCCCACCATCCAGCAGCTGCAGTCTCCTGGGGACCCCAGGGGGCAGTCATCCAGTCTCCATTGCCAGGGACGTGTCATGGTGGGACCCTCATATCCAAGCCCTCAGCCAGCTGAAGGACCAAGCACGGATGAGCCCTGCAGATTTCTCCTGCTTCCTAGACTACACCACAGAGCTTCAGGAGGTTGTGGGGAAGCTCTCTGGGACCCACGGAACCCACATGCAAGATCAATGTGCAAGGCAGGGTGCTGAGAGCAAGGGTGCCCTTGGGTTAGCCTCCCAGGACCTGCTTTCCAGTTGTCAGGAGCTCCTGAAAACAGAGCAGTCCCTCAAGGAGCTGCAGGGTGTGCTAAAGGTGACATTCGACCACCTAGTTCAGCTGGCCGTGGCCTGCTTCCAGGTGACACACTGCCAGCAGTGCAGGCAGAGGCAGCCAGAGCTCAGGGCTGCACTCGTGGATGTGGTGGACACCTACCACCAGCTCGTGCAGGCTGTTCAGCAGCAGCTCTGCAGGCAAAGTTGCCCAGATCTGGGTGCCAAGCTCCTTGCCCGCCAACACATGGCCTTTACAGCTGCCATGTTTTGTCTCCTGCAGCAGTTCAGAGTGTCCCCGTTGTTGTGACGGGGCTGTTTGATGGCACATGGGTGGGAAAGAGCCCAGTCATCTTCCCTCTGTCCACCACCAGGCAATCCCCTGCAGGATATCTGTCCCCACAGCCTGAGAATGGTCAGGGAAGGATGCGTCCATGTGTGTCAGCTTAGCTCCACCAAGAGCCACCCTGTCCAGGGGATGTTCATGGGGCAGGGCACACTGCCCTCCAGCCTAGCTTTGTGTAACACTGCATACACAATCTCTATGTAATGCGCAAGCTTGTTGAGTATGTCAGTGGCTTTATGTATCTTGCCTGGGGTTTGTCCCTTGCCTCCCAAAGGCCTCGCAGGGGGCCAGTCTCGAAGTGTTGCCTTAGCTTTCTTCTGTCACTGATTGAGAAAAATGGGAGCCCTTGGGCCTGATTTTCCTTGTGCTCCTTACTCCCTGGGAAGCCTTTCAGAGAGAGCATTGTGAAATCCCACCCTGGCATGACATGAAGGAACTAAGGCTGCTTTGTCGACCACCTGTGGCTGAGGATGTGTGTGGACTTCTAATGGAAACCTCTTCAGGAACAGCACTGTGCTATATTTAACTGCTTTTCCTTGCAAGGACAGAAGTGTTGCCCCACGCAAGGGAGGCAACACCATACCCTACTCTTCTGACATGGTTTGAGTGTCAGATAGCTGTTCTATTCCCATCTGCTGCTGCTTAAGAAAGTCCTTGAATAATGCCCATACTACTTACTTACAGATCTGCATCTTCCAGAGGGAAGAAGTGAGCCCCAAGGATGACAGGCCACCTTCAGAGCTGTGGAGTCTTTATGCTAGCCTCCTGGGAGAGGACAAGCCCCTTTTCCCAACCTTGCCAGTAGTTTTTTCCATCATGTGGTGTCTCCCTTGCTGCATGTGAGCTGTTTGCCTGTGGAGGTCGTCCAGGCGTGCATCCTGAACGAATCAGCACTTAAGTGCCAAAGGCACAACCTTGGTACCTTCTGATGCAGAGGCAGGTAACCCATTGCTGGTGTCAGAGGGGCTCACATGGGAGCTCCTGGCTGTCGAGACACCTGCATCAGGTGCGCTGCATGACAGCTATTGCTGCAGGTAGCTGGCTTCAGCAGAGAGTACTTTCAGGACTGAAGGGTCTGCACTTAGCAGCAGAGGAGCATGGGGACAGGTGGCCAAAGTGCCTTCAACCATGGGGATAGCGGCACCACCAGTGGCTGGTGTTTGCGCAGCAGAAGCCATGGCTTCACTGGAACCTTGAAGTCTCGTAAGCCAAGCACAGACCTCTGACCACACACCAGCAGCTGCTGAGCTGGAGGACTTGAACAGAAAGAGCCTACAGGGCACTGCAGAACACACAGAAATTCAGTCTGTGTGGGAGCAACACCTTGCAAACAGCAGCAGCTGCTGCAACATGGACACTGTCTCATGGGCTCTGAACTCCTGCTTGTGAAAAACTGTGGACAGGAAGGAGAAATGAAAACACAGAAGCAAATGAGATACTAATTTACCTCAGAAGGCCTTCAGGTCTTGCTGGTGGGTACATACAATCATTGACAGTGAAGGGGATTTTTATTTCTCAGCAACAATAGCTGAGGCAACATATCGACTTAGGTGCATCAAAACTGCTTTCTGCTGTGGCTATGAAATATGTCACTGCTCTGTGTGCAGGGCACAGTCAAATCCTTGGTACATATCCAGGAGGAACGTCAAGGTTAGTGAACTTCACATGTCCGTGTGTGATGACATACCATGCATCAGCAATGTCAGGATACAATGGGAGCTTAAAAGTAAACATTTTATTTTGGATTTCTTAGATTAGATGCACAGGATTAAGGGTAGGCTTCCACAACTCACCAAGTCTTCAGTTCAGCTGGTTTGAAGTTGTTCGGACATGGTGCCCCTCGGAACTGTTTCTCCATGGAGGAAATCACTTCCTATCTTGCACTCCCCAATTGGAATAGCACTGTCCTTTCCCATTGGAAGGAATTTTGCAGACAGGTTTGCAATTCTTACTACAACTTTCTCTTCAATCAAGATGAAAAAAAACCCCTTAAAATACCTTGTCCCAGAACAAGTGTAAATGCAAGAGTCAGAAAGGCTCTTCACAGGCATCTGCAAGGAAGCGAAACTGACATCCTGTCAGTTTTCAATTGATCCCAGAGTTCCATTTGCTTTTGTTTTCTGTTCAAGGGGAAAAGTAATGTCCAGCACTGTACTGCTGAGGTAGAATATGTCACTTTAGTACTTAAGTAAGGTTTAAGCAGAGCTGTTTTCTCTCTGAATATTCATGCTGGTGCCTCTGCTTGAAATTGGGAGTTTCTCTCTCTTTCCGCACTGCTCCTTAACATCACAAAATAAACTTTTCTTGTGCATCGTCGTGCTGAGGTATTTCCTGTTATTTCACTGCATCTGGTAACACATAGCCTTTTCCAGAAGAAATTCCAGCTTTCAAGGCTGCTGGCCAGCTTCGAGTCTCATAGTATGTGGATAAGACTTCAAAGACTGTCAGGAACAGAGAGAGGTACCTTGCTGTGATACCAGGATCAGTAGGAAGCTCTGGAATACACACCCCACTGGCTGCACATCAGGAATGGTAACAGCTGATGCCAGAGAAGGTTAGCCTGGAGACTGCATTCCCTCTCACTTAAAACCTCACAAGCAAGTGTTTGAAGCAGCTCACCTAGAGGCAGATAGCTTTGCTGAGTCCTAGCTAGGGAAAGCAGAGGCTGTGTCACCACTCTGTACCACCCATCTGTGCTGCTGACCATACACCTGTGGTGGATCACGCCTACTGTGTCTCCATGTAAGAGCTCCACTGGGATGCACAGTGGTCTGCAGCAGCTAGGCTTGGTGCTCTGGAGAGCCCTATGCCACCTCCTCTGCCTTGTGCTCACAGAGATGGCAACAAACTCCTGCCAGAGGTGAGAACTTAATGAGGCTGAGATAGATGTAAGCCTCTTCATGTTCCTCAGCACAGAGATTAGCCAGACTGGCAGCAGAGGAGGAGCATGGGCACATCCACTGAGACCAGTGGGTGCAGACCAGACTGATGACACGGAGCCATCACACACCAACACCCACCCTGTGCTGAGAGCCAGGCCTTAGCTGAGCCTGGCAATGTTGACCCTTCCTTGTGTGGGACCTCATCTGACAACAGCCTCCTCACAACTCCCTATGCCAACCCTTCTCTGCTCTGTGCACAGCTGGAGCAAAGCACACCCTGCCCCCCTGAGAACAGGCTGGCACAGAGGAGCCTCAGGGGGCAGCAGGGGCAAAATCCAGCAGGAGAAACCTCTGCTCCCAGTGTTTTCCCCTTCACAACACACTGGGCACTGTTTTGTAAAGGCTGATGCTTCAGTAATTCACAGCATCCCCTTCCTCCAGTCCAGCCCAGAGACAGGACACAGCTCAGCCTCTCACCCTGATTGATCGCCAGTGTCTCTGAGTGGTAGTTCTTGGCATTAGCAGCCTTCACCATGTACTCACGAATGGGAAGGCGGGCAGTTTGCAAGGACTGCTCCTGTGCCCTCTGTAGGGTAAGCTTCTGCAAGGGAAACAAGAAGAGAATGCCCAGTGTGCATAAACTTGAACATACTTAGCATGCACATCGCTTTTGGTGCAAGCAGCTACGAAGCCAACAGCTGTCCTGGGGCTCATTTCACCCACACTGCTGCAGGCATGTTCAACCTGGCACTGGATCCAGGCACAACTCTGACAAAAAACAGATGATGGCACAACAATGTCTGAAATGGAGACAGCAGCACTCTCGGTGCTACCAATGGGACATCTCTGCTCTTATGAGAGAACAGGTCAGATTGCATCTGTAGGTTCTGGCAGGCTGCTACCCACCTTGTGAATACTTTCATCCACCAGGCCTCCGAGGACATACACTTTATTTGGATCAATATCTTCAAGAACTAGAAACAAGATAAGCACTTGCTCACCACCACACAATAGTAAAATCCTGCACTACACCATTCTCCTAGGAAGACCCCCTTCCACAAGAAAGCTGTGGTCAGAGCCCCCCTTTACCCTGGAGCCCCAGACCGTGGCAGTGGCTGAGGCTTCAGACACAGATGTGTCTGCTTGAACATGCAGACAGACTGAAAGGGGGAGACCAGGCACAGGCTGAGAGCATGGAGTGCTGGAGATGCCACACAGTGCTCTCTCTTTAGCCAGATGTGATGTGGCTGATCTGGTGAATGCGACACAAATTTGCTCTGTGGATGCTTCTTCATGGTCAAAGTGACCTCCTAAAACCTTCCCCTGCCCTCACAAGATTCTTGAGTAAGGCACTTGTGTAAACCAAGAAAGGGATCTATGTCCCCAGGAACACGTGTATGGATAGAAACAGAAGAGGAGAAAATAAACACAGTAGCAAATTAAGTAATAAAAGGAACATTGCAGCTACTGTATTATTTCAGAGGAAGACATTTAAGCTGTGTCCAAAAGTTCCACAGCATCTCTTCTTTGCCACCTGATAGTGTTGCGAGGTGCAGGGGATCTGCACACAGGTTTTAAAGGTAAGACTGCTGCAGATCACACACAGCCCTGACTCATAACACCATACACTTGTATTTTAAAGTACAGAATGCAGCACTGAGAACACAGGTTATAAAAAACATCTCACAGGAAAGTATTCTTATCTAACTTTACTATAAAAAGTACCTCAAAATCTGGAAGGACAGCAATTACTTTCTGTGATTAAACATTGTTCATAAGGAAGTGTTACTCTATAAGCAGTTCTGAGCAGCAGCTTTTCTCTCACTTCTCAGGTAACTCCCTTCAGTGAAGTTAACAGCTACAGTGCAGCGATGGAAGGCATATTTTGCTTATAAGCAATTAATGCACATTTGTGAATTTCAAGCAGTCAAAAAAGCACCTAAAAGGTTGCTGCCAGTCACTGAGCCAACATCAGCAATCACAGGAAAACTCTACTAATTTACTGTGATACAGAATATGATTCATAAAACCTGGGTTTTGCACTTAAGAGTGAAATCACTCAAAACCCTGTCAAAACTGATTGAGATGTGTGGATTGATTTAGCATCAGATCTAAGTATATGCCATGCAACATGAGACTGTGAGTACTTGGAATCAAATCATCTGAAGTATAAAATACTCTCAAAAAAAAAAAAAAAAGCTTAAAAATGATCCTTCTGTCCTAGTTTCCCCATGCCAAGTGAAATACTTACCATTCTCAGAATCTGGAGTGAGATAAACAATGGCATCTAAAGGGAACAGGTCCAGGTAACTTTCTGGTGTTGTATCCATCTGAAAGACAAGACATGGAGAAGTAGATCATCAACCCCAAGTCCATCTGCCAAAGCAAAACACACTCAGGTACAGAAACATACTGGAACCGACACTACTGTCACAGGCAGTATAACTACAGTTGGAGTGTTTTTTCAAATTGGAAAATATTTCTATAAGGGCACTGAACAACACGTATCTCAAAATCCATTAAATTCTCTTCTCCTCAAAATATCTAGTCATGGTTTGAGGAAAGAAGATCAGCAAGGAGATTACCTAATTTCAAACAATATTCTAATTCTCGAAAGATTCAGGAATCTCCACTGCAGCTGGTTTTCCACCTCCACTGTCACCAGGAGCAGCCCCACGTCTACTGAGGAACACATGGCTCCATCACCGACACAGCCTGTGCGTGTGGGTCACATGCTTGAGCCAGACCGAGCTTGGAACAAAAAATCCAGGCAGGAACGTGTGACCTGTCCAAGCCTATGTGTCTGCCTGTCCCAGTACCACAGCCCTCTCTGCACCTGTAGAAGGAATCTTCCTGCAGGCAGGAGGGACAGGAGGTCTAGCTGGAAAGTCTTGGATATCGCCCCACTCATTACCCATCAGTTCTCTCCTGCCAAAGGGCAAGAAGATCTGACCTTAGCTGCTGTCCCTAAGCTGCCTTCTCACACCACTCGCAGCTCTCATCACAGCCCGCTTGAGTCCGTCTTGGGTCAGAACAAGGGGTGAGCACCACAGCCACTGAGTGCTGCATGCCTTGAGGCGCTGCAGCCAGAGACCCTTACCAAGTAATTGGAGAAGCCGTCATTCATGCGAACACACTCCTGGTAGATCAGCGAGCCCACTGTGAACTCTGTCAGACACAGCCAGAATGGCTTCTCTGCGCGTCTGTTAGCCCCATAGAGCCTCCTGATCTGGGAGGCAAGGCGGCTCGTCTCCTTCCAACAAAAAGAGCTCAGTGAGTGTGGGGCAGGGACCCAGTTCTGACACCCAGTACCTGGGGACACTGTGCAGACCGGGTCCTCGAGGGCCCTGCAACCCATACCTTCTTGGTCATGCAGCTCGCCATGCCGAGGTCCACACAGAGCCATGGTCCTGCTGCCCGTGCCACCAGCAGCCGCTCCTGGGCAGGGGTGGCGCTCCTTGTGGGTTCTGCAGGAAGAAAAGCAGAGGGGCAGCTTGGGCAGATGCTGTGCCCCACATAGCCCTGCGGCTCTTTGGGCCCGTATCACCCCGTGGGACCTGCATCACTCCCTGTCCTGCATCGCCCCACACTCTGTGCCCCCCAGACCCACACTGCTGCCCACCCTGTGTGCCCCTGGGACCCACATCACCACACACCCGAAGACCCGCATCACTCTCCAGATCCTCATCACCTGCTGGGACTCACATTGCCCTGCACCCTCCAGACCAGCATCACCCCCCAGTCCTGCATTGCCCCCAGGACCTACATCCCTCTGCACCCCCCACAGACCTGCATCACCTCTGGAACCTGCATCACCCCCTCAGACCCACATCGCCCCACACTTGCATCACCACCTGGGACCCGCATCGCCTCCCAGGACCTGCATGGACCCCTAGGATCTGCACCACCTCACACCCCCTCAGATCCACATTGCCCCCGGGACCCGCGTTGACCCCCCCCGGGATCTGCATTGCCCCACATCCCCAGACCTGCATCACACTCCAGACCCCTATCGGCCCTGGAATAGGCATCACCCCCCCAGACCTGCATCGCCCCACACTACCCAACACCCACATTGCCCCTCAGGACCCGCATCACCCCCCGAGACCAACATCGCACCCTGGGATCCACATATTTCCCCTGGGACCTGCATTGACCCCCAGGACTCGCACTGACCCCCAGGATCTGAATTGCACCACAACTCCCACACCCACATCAACCCAGGACCTGCATCACCCCCTGGGACCCACA